>JAJOOE010026082.1:0-10829 GCA_036250405.1 Solanum raphanifolium | reverse complement strand
TATATAAAGTTTTAAGGAAAATTGATCTTTGAAAAACCATTTGAAGAGGGTCACTGGCATGTGTCATGTCACATTTGAAGTTAACTTGGAACTTCAGACAGTACTTGATGGAATTTTTGAAATTTTCTTAAAGTTTCTGCCCCTAGCTAGACGTCTTGAAATTCATCAAACTGTTTATAAGGAGAGTTGCGAGATTTTTTAGATCTTCTAAACATTTCTGCCTCAATTGCATTTTTATGCATCCTCAGTCTTGACTTGCTGGAGAAAGATCTTTCTGTTGACATTTTTTGAGTTCCTCTAAAACATCCTACCCTAGTTTCCATTATAAAGGAGTACGGGAATCTTACAAGGAGTATGACCGAGTCGTTGCACCTACATATCCCGTTGAGGCAAAAATCAGGTCAAACGTAGTTCTCCTTTTTGGAAATAAAGAAAATAGGATATTTTAATAAGGAAAAATGACCAAGGTCTACTACGTATCTCATTATTTAGAATTCAGGTCAAACGTAGTTTAAATACAAGGAGCATTAAAAATTTAATAAAAGAGTGACTGAGGTCGATATAGGTCACCTATGTATCTTGAGAATTCAAGTAAGATGTAGTTCATTGACATGAAAATATTAAAAATTTGATAAAAGGGTGATCAAGGCTGACTTTGGCCGCATACATATCTCATTCTTGTTCGAAAACCCTAGCTTTCTCCTCTCGGATCCTTGCTCTAAGTCTTGTGAGCGTGTTAATGAGAGTGTTAGGGGTGAACTATACTAAAAAGAACCTAAAATAGGTGTTAAGACATCGGGGATCAGACTTAGAAGAGTTTAGATTTAAAAGAACCAGTACTTCGGCAACGTCCTAAAAGTTCTCCTCAGTTCCACTAAGACATGAATTTTCGGAGTGTTATAGGGATAGTTTGGTAAAATACATATATTAATAATTATTTTTTAATAGGTGTGTCAAGTCAACAGTGACAAGAAACATGAATAGAGGAAGTAGCTTTTATCCTTTTTTCATTTATAGGAGGCACAATTTTTTTTTAGGAGACAAATGTTTTAATGCTAAGCCTTGTCCATTTAGAGTGTTAGTGACCAATTATTTTAATGCTAAGCCTTGTCCATTTAGAGTGTTAGTGAACAATTATTAATAAATTTAGGGACTATATTTTGTCCCTTCGTCAATTAAATATAGATTCAAGATTTACGGACCAAAAGAAATTTGTTCATACTCTCTCCATTAATTTTTACTTGTCACTTATTTCAAAAATAAATTTTTATTTTTTATTTTTACTTGTCACTTATGACATATCAAGAAATGACAATTATTTTTCCAGTTTACCCTCAACATTAAATATTTTTTTCTCCAAATCATTTTCCAAGACCTAATACTCTCTCTGTCCCTTACTTGTCCAATTTTCCTTTTTTACTTGACCATTTTGACAAATCAAGAAAGGGCAATTTTTTTACCTATTATATCCTCAATTAATTACTTTGAAAAATGTAGAACTTCTTGAAAATCTTAAATTTTTATTTTTATCCACTTTATAATTAATAGGGGGGGAATGATAAACTCACTATATCAATCATTGTTTTTCTTAATAGGTGTGTCAATTCAAAAGTAGACAAGTAATTAGGAACATATGGAGTACTAAACATTTTTAATAGGGATAGTTTGATAAAATACCTATATAAATAAAAAAAATTAATAGATGTGTCAAGGAAAAAAGTAGCAAGTAAATAATTATGTATGAATCGGGGAATAAATGTATTGCACTTTTAGGGACCATATTTTATACGGGCCGCAAAATATTGGTTACTAATAAATTCTTTTCTTGTGGTGGTTTTTCAGATGTCCATCCCTACTTTGGGGCATGACAATATTACAATAACCCGCATATAATTTATAATAAACCACTTTTTTCTTTATAAGTACTTCCACTATTCTATATTAATTAAATTTAAAAAAAAAATTATCATTCAAAATAATTAAATTCTTAAAGTTTAAAATGGATGTTTGAATTTTTTTTCATATTTGCCCGATCACTTATTAAAGTTTTAAATTTTCTAGGAAATAAATTACATTACTTACAAAGCTATATTTATGACTTCACAAAAGACAATAGTGAAAATCATGATTTAAATTATGTCCATAATTTTTTTTCTTAATACATGTGCATTACCTCATAAATTCAATATGGCATAAACAAAGTATGATGTATTCTAAAATTACGGTGGTTGGTACTAAACTTAGTATTTAATTAAAGTTAAGAAATTAGAACTATTTAACCGTACTCCTTGGTGACCATAATGATACACGTGTGCTTGGTATGAAAGAAGATAATTATCTCTATTAGTAAAAATGTTTTTCTCTCAAAAAAATATTTTTTTTCAAAATAAGAAAAATGATTTATCTAATAAAAATAGGAATAAGTTTCATAAGCAACTTTCATGTTCATTGTCTTATTCTCACCCACCTAACGTCTTCAACCCTCATCTCTTAATCATATTACCACCCCTCCACCCCACCCCACTCCCCACCCCTTTTCATCTTCATAATGTTTTATTAGCATACATATAAATGTTTTTGAAATATTATCTCTCATTTTTTAACTTATTTTCTAAAAAAATATTTTCGTGAAAACCAAACACACCGCACTAGTGGCGTTAAGAAATAGATGGAAACGTCTTTAGTAGGAAAAGCTTGGAATAATATTCTTAAATTATGTAAAAGGGTCATCCACCATTTGCAGCCTTCAGTACACTTAACTTGACTAAGTAAAGAAAAGCTTAAATGCATTACTTCCTAAAAACAAATTTCTACTACAAAATGGGCCCTAGGAATAGGTGGGCCTTAAAAAAGGAGAATAAAAATCTTCTACATACATAAACAAAGGCAAAAAAATGATGACAATTTTTTTTTCAATTATTCCATTCCCACTATATACATATGGAGTATTTTTTTTTTTCTATCCTCATTTTGCTTTATTTTGCTTTTAAAAAGGGGGAAATAATGGGGGCCCTTATTTGGAGCTTCTAGTGTTTGATTTGAAGTGACCAAATGGTCCCTTATGCTTTCCTTGCCTTGAGCAATTTGAGTAAAAATTGATGCCTTCTTGACTTCTTCCCATTCTTAATTACTCTCCCCGTTTCATATTAAATAAACATTTTGTATTTTATATAGTGGTTAAGAAATTACTCTCTCTATTTTAAATTAATTTAATTGTTCAGATATTTTTTATTTTTCAAATTAACTTAATTGTTCAATTTTTAAGACTACTTTTAGAATGTTATTCCAATTTTACTCCTCATTAGTTAGCATTAGAATTAGTTATTAATTAATCTTCAGTTATTTTAATCATAAATTTGACAATAATTAATAAGGATAGCAATAAAAAGTTATGCCTAATTTATGTCGTAATCTTCTTTTCGTAAACAATATGAAACACCTCAACAATTCAATTAATTTGAAATGGGGGGAGGGGAGGGGGTATTGATAGACTAATCAATTTTACTATTTTGTTCTTTATTTATACTCCCTCCATTTCATATTAATTGAATTGTTGAGGTGTTTCACACCCTTTAAGAAAAGAAGATTAAGACATAAATTAGGCTTAACTTTCCATTTTTATCCTTATTAATTATTATCAAAATTATGATTAAAATAGCTAAACATTAATTAATAACTAATTTCAATACTAACTAATGAAGGGTAAAATTGGAAAAACATTCTAAAAATAGTCTTGAAAATTGAACAATTAAGTTAATTTGAAAAATGAAAAGTGTCTCAACAATTCAATTAATATGAAATGGAGGGAGTATTAATTAGTCTCTTAAAAAGAGAATTTTTGGATGATCAAAATTTGTTTAAATTTCCAAAATCATATTAATTGTAGGGATAAAATGAAAAGGAATTAATTAATTCTATCCGATTAAGATGTCCATGTAATATGGGACGAAGGTAGGGGTGTCAAATGGGTGGGTTGAGTTGAAATTGGAGATATTAAAATGGGTTGAAATAGAAATCCGGTTGGGTCTTGACCCACCCAAGTTTACTTTGGGTTCAAACGGGTTAAAATACGGGTTGGGTCTTGACCCGTCCAATTTGACCCGATTAATCTCAATAATTTTAACATAGTGATATTTAACTTTTATAATCACAATTCAAATTTCAGCTCAAGATTTTTTTAAAAAAAAGTAACAAATGGATAGATAAATCCTAAAAGATGTTAAATAGATAATAATTCATACCTTTAATATAGGAACATATCTAAATAAAAAAATTTAAAATGGATTGAAATTGGAGATTGAATTGAGCTCAATTGAGGATTCTCTTAAAATGGATTAGGCTTGAATGAGTTAAGATTGAACCCAATTCAAATTATGTTGAGTCCAATCCTTAAAATTTTAGACAAATTACCTATGTTTGGGTTCATTTTTAACACCCCTAGACGAAGGTAATATTGTTTCTTTTGGCCCCGTATCTTCTTGGTCAGTAACTTAGCAATAAAGGAACAAAAATTGATCCGACATATATTCTCTTTTTTTTTCTTTTTTTTTTTTGTGATTACTTTTTTGAGTATACAATGTTCGACTGCTACAATTATTATAAACTAGCTCTGTTGAGCTTAAATATAGATAATTTGCTTAATTCATCTATTATTTTATGGGTTTGATATAAAATAATAAAATTGAGTCAATCAAGTTCTGATCATTTTTCTCTCGCTATCAACTCTTTAAGCTGGTGTTTGATCCAAATATTCTTGACAAATAATATTTGAGTAAAGTTTTTAGTGAAATTACACCATGTGTTTGGCCTCAAGTTTTCTCAAAAATATTTGACTATTTCAAAAATATGATTTATACTCATAAAGTTTTAAAAATTATTTTAAAAACTCATATATTTATATTATTATTTTATAATGAATATGTTCCGTTAAAAAAGATGACGGAACTACTCTGTCATCTTTTTTTCGAGTGTGAATACTCCACCAACATATGGGGTTCAATACTCTTAACATGGATAAAAGGGCCTAGACAGATAGGAAATTGGGAGGATGAACTACAATGGGTGACGAACTAGAGGCCATAAAAGTAGACCGCTCGCAGAAATATTGGGTTGGTTGTACGCAACAAGTGTCTACCATATATGGAATGAAAGGAATTCAAGTGCTGCCAATCGATTAAAGAAAATTTGTCTCCAACTGCACACCAAAGGACATTTGAATCTGAAGTGGAAGCCAATTCTTGATCATTTGAATGCTTACCATGTCTAAATAAAAATTTTCTGTAAATATAATATATAGATAGTTAGTTGATCTTTCGAGGACTAGTTCTAGAGTCCAAACAAACTAGTAGTGTACGTATGCTATTTGGTTGAATGAATTATTATTTTTTACAATTTCGCCAAAAAAAAAACAATAACAAAATAACAATATAGGTAAGACAGTACATTAATCGCATACTCAAATTTTTCATTGATTCAGTTATAATTAAACTCATTAAACACAAATTATTCTTTTTATTCAATTTTATCACTCAAATTAGAACTCAAACTTTTTCGGAGGAGGTAGTACAAATATTAGTTGGAATTAATAAATAATGGGTATTTTTTATAAAATATAAAAGCTTGGGATAATTTTTAAATTTTTTAAAATTCCCAAATATTAGAACTTGACTCAAATACTAGTTTTTTTCCCTAGTATTTGGGAATTTGATTTGCCAAGTTATATAGCCAAACAACACTTCCCATGTTTTCCCCAAGTTTTCCCAAAAAAATTTCCAAGTATTCTTTGGGGTCAAACAAATCCTAAGATTTCTTTTCTTTTTTTCTTTTAGGTTTCAAAGGGTTCACACTTCAATAAGTTTTAGCTGATTTTTTGTTATTTTTATACTAATTAGTTCTCAAGCACGTGTATTGTCCGTGTATTTCATGCTACATCATAAAACTACTTTAAAAGATCAAGAATTTGGACTAATTTTTTTAGCACAAATAATAATGCAATTTTTTTTTTTTTATAGAAAATAAGAAGTATTATAGAGAGAGAAAACACACACAAAAAAATAAGAAGAAAAAAATTCAATAAAAAATAAATTAAGATAAAAGAATAAAAAATTGAGCCCACTTAACTCCTCTATTTATAGCCAACAAAGGGTACTATGATGTGCCTTATCAGAAAAGTCGCAGCCCTTTAGAAAAGTCATAACCCTTCGAAAAAGTCGCAGCTACTCGAAAAAGTTACAACCCGTCAATGTGAAAAGGTGTTTATTTTAAATATAATATAATATAATATAATATAAATAAGTATAAATATAAAAAAATATAAGATATACTAAATTAGATGTTTTTAGTTGGGGTACTATAGTAATTTAACATTCAACTTAGGGGGTGTTATAATAATTTAACATTCAAGTTGAAGAGTTCATACTTTGAAGGAAATATGTTTAAAAGTGAAAGGAATTTTTTCTATTTATAGTAAAAAAAGGATAGTATGAAATATGGACATATCACATATGCTTATCGTGTCTTGTAAGAAAAGTCACAATCTTTAGGAAGTCACAATTATAGGAAAAGTCACAACGCTTTAGAAAAGTTACAATCCTTCAATATGTAAATGTGTCTGCTTTTAACATAGTATATAGATATATTAAATTGTTGTTTTTTTAGTTGGGTAGTATAGTAATTTAACATCAAGTTAGAGAGTGTTTTTAGTTGGAGTTATTATACTAATTTGACATTCAAGTTATGAAGTTCAATTTTTTAAGGTAGAATAGATATAGTCATATAGATTAGAGATCTGTTTACTGTTGGGTTTTGGTTAATTTCAACTGCGCTTGGTTTTAAAATGGATGATTTGAAAATAGAGGACTATTGTATTGAGAATGGGCAATCAACTACTGCTTCAAGCTCATCGATTTCTGAAAATAGAGCAACTGATGTACTAATTTTATGTCTTTGTTTTGTAGATTTTAGCACTTGTTATGAATCATAATAATGAAGCCTCTATTGCAGAGGCTCGAGAAAGTTCTATAAGTTCATCAAAATGAAGGAAAAAAAATTTGAAGCATGAATTTTTTTTGAGAAGTTTCCATCAGATATGAATGAAGATTATAGATTACGAGTAAAATGTAAACATGTGAACTTGTCTTGCTGCATAACTCATCTTTAGGAACATTAAATTTAAATTGACGTCACTGAAAACACTAAAATGAGGCAATCAGTCAAGGTACATCAGTAGATCACGAACAATATCATGGCTATGGTTAGACATAAGTATCTGTTTAACTTTGTGAAATATCAAGGGATTAGAAATATTCATGTTTTTTTATTCTAGTGTCAAAATTATTTCAAGAAATACTACAAGAGCTGATGTTAATAAGTTGTATGAGAATCATAAAGAAATAGTCTTTGAATAATCATCCTGATATTCCTAATAAAATATGTTTGACATCTGATTATAGACTAGTTAGATTTTTTAAAATAGAGTCTTGATATTTCATCATGTTCCTCCTCCCCCATAGTACTGATCCTATTCTAGGTAAAAAATTAATTAATATGCTTACAGAATGGAGAATTCAAAACAAGATATTTTGATAACTTTAGATAAAGCACGCTATAATGAAGACATCTCATATTGATTGATAGAACATTTTAAGTTGATGAATCCTTTATACTTTTCGATGAAATTTTTATGCATATTCGATGTGCAAATCACATTTTGAATTTGATTGTTAAGCCATGTTTGAAGATAATTTAGACTTTTGTCACATACTTGGACTTCTTTTAAGAACATCATGTAGCACTTGACAACTCGATTACAATTTTTTCACGATCTTGCGAGCTCAAGTAATCATTTTAATACTAGATCACTAAGAAAATGAAGAAAGACACAAGAGAATTTCTAATAAGGCTTTTATATTGCTTAGAAAATTGCTTGATTTTTTCTTGAAGATTTTACAAATGAATGTCTTCTATTTATACTACTAACTTAGGAGCTAATATGCAAATAATAACTATTATGCAAGTCCCTATATATTTACAAATAAGCCTCCATTCTAGAATACTCTACATAATTAGAATGTTCTAAGGACTTTCCATGAAATTCTAAGATCTTCCAAGGAAATACTCCACATATCTCTAAAATATTCCATTAAGGCTAGCTTTATTCCTACGTAAGCTCCCCACATGGAAACCTTTGTGCCATGTGGCACCTATAGACATGATGACGTGACGGGTCATGACACTTTGATATGTAACATTAGGAAAATCATAAAATATGGTAAAGGTTGAGGCAAAAAAATAAACTTTTGTAGAGTGTATCAAGAACCTCGACTAAAAGTTGAATGGGAAGGTACGTATGTATTGATGAGATGGAATACCATATCCTTGATGCTTAATAGTGTTATTCCTTATCGTGGAGCATTTTTTGATTTCAAGGTACTTGATAACGAGTTTAAATGTTATCCTACACAAAAGAACTGGGTTGAAGCTAAAAGGATGTCACGATCCAAATTATGGGACCATGCAGACACCTACTTTAATCTAACTAGATAGGTTGATCCTTACCATCTTTACTCATTTAATGAAAAATATTTAAATAAAGTTATCTACATTGACAAGAAAAGCAAATAAGAAATTTCCTTTCAAAAACTTTACAAGAGCAAGGACCTAGTCTAGATAAGTATAAGAGCTTCTAACATAGTACAAACAATATAGAGTATAAATACACAAGAGACAAACACAACTTTCACTTGAGAACAAAGTAAGTAGAAATTGATACTATTGTCATCTCACGCTTCAAACAACCTTAAACAAACCTACACCAACAAAAGATGTAGTAAGAATAGTATCAATACACCACACATACAGAATAGGCATTATAGGTCGACATAAATTAGATCCACATAAAAAAATTACAAATTCAATAGGAACCACAAGCATACATATATCACTTTTAGTTCCTCCTAAATTCACATATTACCCACATACCTTAATCCTTCGCAAAATAATAGAATTTCATTAATATTTTCTTAGCTCAACTACTAGCCTTGTGTTGACACCCAGACCTTTAGCAATTTTAGAGTGCTATTCTATTAAATACGTATTTTTTAAAATATGTCGAGTTTAAAATTTTAATCGATTTTGTCTAAAAAAATTATATACTTTAGTATGCTTTATTTACAAAAAATTATTGTAAATATCATTAAATTATTTTATTATTATATTTATCGATAGTTAAACTCGAAATAATTACTTTATTTAAATATTTTAAAACTTAAATGTGTATAATTTATATGAAAATATTATAATATATGTAGTATTTTAATAATTGAATAGCATCTCCTTAAGTTTCCCTTAAATCATTTAAATTATAGCCTAAACTATCCAATTTTATTTCAATTCTAGCCCATTCAATTCCAATTTCATTTCAATAGTAATCACCTTTTCATGTCAATTCTAGCCAATTTTTATTTCGAATTTGGCCATTTCAATTCAACTCTCAAGACCCTTTCATTTTAATCTTGTCGGTTCATCCTTAAATTAAATCCTAGCCGCTCATCTAATCCTAATCCAATGGCCCAGATTTATCAAGCCTCTTTCCTATTTTAACACAAAAAGACTCCTAAACCCTAAAATTTATTCACTATATTTCTCTCCTCTCCCAAAAGTTAGCCGCCTCCTCCATCTCTCTGCCTCCCCTTCGCCAGCGAAATCAGTCGGAGAGAGAGCTCTCCTCTCCTCTCCGCCTCTCTTCTCCTACCCACTGCCCCCTCTCTCTTCTCCCTCTTCTCTTTCTCCGAGTAGTGAGTCTCCAGCCCTCCAAGGACGAGCTCCGACGAGGCAGTGAGCAGGCCAACAAAGGCGAAAGCTCTGGCTAGAACAACAGCAGGCAGCAGCGCTGTCCAAGGCGTAAAACAACAACAACCAGCGCCTCCCTCCGTGCTTCTCCAGCGAGGACGAAGAAACCCAGATCCAGCAGCTCCGGTGAAGGCCGCTCCGAGCAGCAGGCGACCAGCAGCAACAGCAAGCTCTGACTAGCGAATAAATCAAGCTCCGACGGAGCTTTTGAAAATGTTAAGTTAGTCAAAAGACGGATCTTTAACAGATCCGTTAGGGTACATTTCTTTTAAATCATTATCTCATCTTAGAGTTTATTCTTCTTCTTATTTGTGATATGATGAAAGTTCTAGGTATGTTTGGTGTAGAAGTCATTTTAGTCCTAAAAAACGAACTACTAGCTAATACTTTCAGATTTTATAAACTGTTTATGTGTTGAATTATAGTCTTATTCCTGTGTTTGTTGTTCTTGCTCGCTTAGCTTATTGTATGGAAGTTTGCCCTTGTATTTGTAACATTATCCGGACTGTTGATTCTTGGTTAAAATTGATAAGTTTGGGTTACTAAATCACCGATTATCTTGAGATGTCCCTTTTCTTGATTACCTCCCGTAATGTCATTTAATCCCTTTAATTGATGCATGTAGTGGCAATAATTTTGTATGTTAAATTGATAATTGGGTTTGCTACTTGAGTTTAGATTGATCCTCGACAGATTGCTCTTTTCCTTGTTGTGAATGTCATATTATTATAATAATGTGTAAATACTCCTTGACTTGTGTTTTCTTCCTTTAATATAATCATTTTATCCTTGCTTAATATTGATTAATTGATTCTAAGGTGATTTTTATGGTATTGTGCTAATCCGGACAGATTTCGTGTCTCTTGGTAAGGTAAATTTTGCTTTTTTTAGTAATGCTAATTGATCATAATTGGCGTAATTGGAGTTTAGTTGATTCTTACTTGTTATATTTTAGTAAAACTATATTTGATTGAGCAAGA
>JAJOOE010026081.1:0-12502 GCA_036250405.1 Solanum raphanifolium | reverse complement strand
TAATTTTAATTTCCTTTAATATTTAGTCATGTAACTAATACTTATTAAACTTAATTTTAGCATGATTTAGTACTTTTAAATTATGATCATTTTCATTATGACTTGTTAATTTGCAATATTTGTTTTACGCGATTACATTATTATTATTTTTGTTGGATATTTTAGTGTCATTAATCATATCATATTGTGTTATATTTTTAAGAAACATCTTAGATAGTTGTATTTTGGTAGGACTAAAGAAATATTTGAAGTACAAGTCAATTATATGTTTGTATGAATACTTTACCGAAAAAACTCGAAACAACCCGAAAAACTAAAAAACCTGAAAAAACCCGAGGTTGAAAAACCCAAGTTTTATTGGTTTGGTTTGGTTTATAAATTTTAAAATCCTACACAAATGGTTTGGTTTGATATTTGAAAAACCCGAACCAACCCGACCATGTACACCCCTAATGTCTGCTATTGTTTCCTTTTCTGATTGATAAATATATGCATAACAACAAGCAAGTGGTATATATATATATTGGAAAAATGACAGCGTAAAGTAACAACTAGTATAAAAAGCTGGTCGCCTTTGGAAGCCTTCGCCGGTAACCAAAGCGTATCGTTCCTGCAATCACTTTGGTACTTTGTTATAGATTTGTTTAAATATATATATACACCCTTGTCATTGTGCTACAGGTCTCCATTAGTTTGCTGGTGTTTAAGATATTATTATATATATATATCAATATAAAGTAAGATTTGACCTATATATAATGTAATTTTCCGACAAAGGGTGTTTGACCGATTGTAGTTGCGCCACTGATCATCAAGATACTTCAATTTACTAGAAGTGTTTTTTACAAATAATTTCTAAAATGCACATCTACAAACTCCTTTAAGAGGGTGTATTCAAGATGTGCATTTTCGAGGACGAAGTGTTTAATGAAGTCAACTTAAACCAAATTAAGATGTTTAAATGTTATTTTTGAAGTTGAATGCTTAGTTGTCAATTGAGATCGATCATGATTTTCCTTGGTATACAAAGTGTGATGAAGTTAGCAATTGGTATTCTATATAATTTATATATCAACACTTATAATTAAAGTTTTCTATGTAGAAAGTTTTTCATTTTGAAAGAACTTAATTTTCAAGGAGATTTAACACAACTCCTGGAGAACAAATCTGTATATGTACATTTAGTTAGTTAATTTATTGAATATGTATCAATTTTTAATTAGTAGAGCAACATATCTGTGATATTTCAAATTTAAATAATTTAATATCTTTTTGTAACATTAAGAAATGAAAAACAATGATTTTTCAATAATTTTTGCTATAATAGTCAAATCATATTATTTAACTGTCAACATTGTTATAGACGTAAAACAACCAATCGTTATAAAATTCAAAAAAGTGTTGAAACAAACAAGATCATTTTTTTACATCTATCGGGGGTGTCATGACCCAGATCGTCGTGATTAGCACCCACACTAACCCTCCGGTGGGAGAACCACTACTACAACTCAAACCAAACAGCTAAATCAAAACTAAAGCATTTAAGTTACGGAAGCAAGTTAAATAGCTAAGATTGAAGTTCCCATAAACTTCCAAAAGATCTAACAACTAAACAATGCGGAAAATATACCTAGAGCCTGAAAGTCAATGTACCAAAACATCTAGTAATGAACCAAAAGTTTAAACAAGAAGGGTTACAACCCCTAGTAATTAATGAACTAATAACTAACTAGAAAAGTCAAGTCCGAAATGTAGACATAGACAGAAAGAGAACTCATGGCTGCCCTGAAGAATTGGCTCACCCTTGAATTCGAACGACGATCACTGATCTTCTAAGTGAGGTCTGTCAATAGCCGCTTGAAGATGCCCTGTACTTAACAAAGAAAGAGCAAGTGCAATATTAGTACAACCACAGTGTACTGGTAGGATCACACAGCTATCCCACTAAGTGTAACATATATAAATCAATATAACAATATAATCACATGTATATATTGAACATACACAGTATTATCACATGCTCAACAATATATATTTACAACAAGTCATTGGTTCTCTCATGAAACCAAAACTCAAACAGTTAGTGTACCAGAACGTGGTACCCGATCCAATGTTTATGCCGAAACGTGGCAACCGATCCCATAATTATGCCGGAACGTGGCAATCGATCCAAGTTAGCGTGTCGGAACGCAACACCCGATCCATTCAACAAGCCACAATCACAATCACAAGTACATTCTCATAATCATACAATCAAGTCATGATTCAATAGCATTCGTCAATCATATATCCTCATTTACAACAAGTGTAATCAATAATGCAACTTCCACATACATATATGTATCATAATGAAGCAAGACAAACATACATCATACAATCATAGAATCAGAACCATCACCTACCTCGAAACAAGCTTGAAACCCTAAGAAACTTTATCCTTCCCTTTCCGAATTCGTTCCTCTTGTTCTTGGTCTACAAACAATCAATATAATATGGGAATCAATAAACAATCACTAATTACCCAAATTACTAACAATTCTATGAGCCCTAGATCAAACCCACGATCCCAAGTATCCAAATTATGGTTGTTTCCACAATAGATTCTGGATCAAAACCTTCCCCTATCGATATTTACTCATTATATTACGTTCTATGGATTGAAAAATGAATTCGGGGAGTTAAAATCTTACATTTAGCCTCAAGAATGGTGAAAAACCGTCAAGAAAAGACCTGGGTTCGTTCCTTAGCTCTCAAATTCGAAAATTGTAGAATAAAACATTTTTGGGGTTTATTTACGACTTTAAGTCGCGTCTGGCCCGCCACAACCGTCCTTACCCCGCTACAACGTCCTTGCCCTGGCGGCAGAAATCCCGCCTCAGCGGTTTGCACGCAAACAGTGAGCTATTTAAAGAATTCCAAAACCGCCATTTCACAGCACACCTTCAACCAATGACACTTAGGAAATATCCGATCACGCCAAAGTCAGTTTTAGGAGTTCTACTCCCCGAATTCAATTTCGTAAAGTAGTATGAGTTCCGTAACGCGTTAGCTATCTACTCATGTAATCAAAATCATAGTTAAATCACCCAATTGCTACCAGATTTCCCTAGATCTTACTGACTCCGATTTCGTCCAAATCTGGACTAGGTTGGGAAATCCCAAGTTACTACGAAAAAGTTGTCCAGCCCAAATCTTTCCCCGTTGTCTTTTCTATAACGACGGAAACCGATCGTTACAGGGGGGGTAATAGGACCTTAGTTTAATTAAGGTGTGTCTCTCAAATTTCGGTCAAGGGGTACTTGTGTCTTAATCCCAATTATATATCTAATTATGCTCCATTATATTAGTGCATTACAACATTAAGAAATGAAAAAAAAATGGTTTTTGAAATTTTTTTGCTATAATAATCAAATCATATTTAAATGTTGAATATGGTTATAGGTGTAAAACAACTGATCGTTACAAAATTCAAAAAAGCGTCTAAACAAATAAGATTGTTATACAAAAGTCTGATTATTGTAGTTTGGTTATTTAGGGGTATTTTATTTTGTGATGACTTGTTTTCTTGTAGGAGCTTCAAGATAAGATCTTGATTGATATTACATCCAGATTGTAGTAGGTATTATCTTGTTTATATTATGGAATTCATTTATAAAGTAGCGTCATTGAATATTAAGAGATTGAGCAGAGGCAAAACTATTGGAAACAGTTCTTTAGGTATTACAAAGGGCTGCTATAAATTATTGCAAAGTTTCGAAACAGTCAAATACAGATAGGTCGTAGGTTTTTACTCTCTTGAGTAAAAAAATAAAATACTTATATTAGTTTAGTTTTTTGCAATTTATTTGAAGGAATGCATAGATATTACACTCAAAAAGTGCATGGCAAATCTAATAGACTATTAAGTTAATTAACACTAATTATATTTTTAATCATGCTCCATTAGGTTCTGTTTGAAATAAGATTATTGGGCTTAACAAAATCATCAGTGGAGAAAAAATATAACATTAATTTCACATATTCTGAGGAAAATTTTGACCTTTTTCCTAAAATTATTACTCTTTTTTTCTTAAATTATTTATTATTTTAGGAGTTTAAGATAAAATATATTTTTCATTTTATTCTTACTAATAAATTTTCTTGAAGAGTAAAACCACCTCAATTCTTATTTGGTGCAAACTCTATAGGATAACTTTTTACCCAATAGTTATCAAAGCAAAACATGTACACCTAAATAATTGAATATTTACGAAGCACGATATAAATGAGCCAAACTTTGCAATGTGTAAATTAATTTTTTTAAAAAAAATATTTTCTATTAAAGAAATAAAGTTATATGATACTAATGTTATTAAGACATAATAAAATTTAATGAATTTATCCGAATGTACATAAGCTACTATCAGAATTTTATAATCATAAAAAAAGAACATGAAAAGTACCCCAATTGATTTTGTTCCATCAATCACGTCAGCGCGAAAAACAAATCATAAGAAAACTAAATGACACCATTTTTTTTCCATTTCATTACTAATATTATTGTCCGCGCTACACGATCTTAAATAATAAAATTAGATTAGATTATTATCGAATAATGGTGTCAAAATTTTTTAAAATTCATTTTTAATTTATAATTTAATAATTAATCATCTTTTCACAATTTTTTATAACATTCTATATAAAATTCTTTAGTAGAAAGAATTTGTTAAAAATATTTTTCACTTCCATTTAAAACTTTTTAACCTTATATGGAAAAACTTATTTAGATTGAAATTTTAAAAATAAACATGAAAAGGACAAAATATTGGTAATATACAAATTAATGAGCATGTAAACTTAATATGTTATAAGTTTTTTCTTCCTTCCTCTAAAATTTACTTGTGTCTTAATGTAAGTTGTTCATAAGTTTATGTGAAAATGCATAAGTACCCCCCTTCTCCAACCTATGCCCGAAATCTCAGAGACACATTTATACTATACTAAGGCCCTATTACCTTTCCGAACTTATTTTATAAATAATTTTCTACCCCTTTTTGGCCTACGTGGCATTATCTTCTGGGCCCAGTGCGTGTTGACAAGCTATCTGCTTGATAGTGCCACGTTGGCCGAAAAGGGATAGAAAATTATTTATAAAATAAGTTTTGGGGGGGGGGGGGGTTTAATGAGACCTTAGTATAATATAAGTGTGTCTCTGAGATTTCGGGCTTAGGTTAGGAGGATACTTATGCATTTTATATAAGTAGAAAAAAATGAAATGAAACAAAGAAAAAATCAAATAAATGTCCAGTTATTGATGAGATCAAATTCCCTAGTATCTTTTTATTTTTTGGCACTTGCCTTTTCCTTTTCATTTCTTTTTTAATATATAATCATTCAATTTTCTATTTAACATCAACATCAATATTTCAAATATTATATGAAGAAAGAAGAAGAGAGAAGATATAAAACTTGTAATATCATTGATGATACACAATCAAATCATAAAAGTAATAGTACAAAATTATTTTGTTATATTTCATGAATTCAATACTAATTTTTTTTATTTTGACCGTTTCAAACTAAGTGTTATCTATATAGAAATATTAAATGAAAAATGCATAAATATTAATTCATTAGAGACAAAAATAAATAAAATGAAAAGAAGTTTATGGTATTGAATGAAAAATGACCATTAATAAAATGAAAAGAGCTTTTTGGTATTGAATGGAAAATGGCCATTAATTATATTACAACAACAATATATCTAGTCAAAAATCTAAAAAGGGTTAATATACGCAAATCATTAGTCGTATTACAATAATAATACATGTAGTCAAAGATTAAAAAAGAATTAAATGTTTATATATCTAATAAAAAATAGGAGCGTAAAATGTACGCAAGATTTGACTATATATATCTTGTCATGGATAGAAGTGTAGAATGTACACAAGCAGAGTACTATGTGTGAAGTTAGAGACTCAATACAAATAGTAGTCTTAAAAAAAGGAACAAAATTTTCCCAATTCTTCCTCGAAATTCATTTTCTAGGCTTCATTCTTAGTACAATAAAAAAACCCTGATAGTGCCAGTTCGTCCTTCCTGCCTTCCTGGACTCCATTCCATTTCCCCCATGATTATAGGTAAATCTGTAACTGATCTATTAAATATTTTGTTCTTCTCAATCTGATTGTCATGTTATGGCTTTTCAATAAACTGTTTTTGTGAATTTTAACATCACTTTTAAGTTCCTCTTTTAGTCTATTCAGGAACACCCTACGAGACAATGATCTGGCTAGTTTGTGATCCTTGACGAATGTTTTGCAAATTCTTGATGATATACTTGTATAGAACCTGTTTGCTTTTCATGAAAGTATAAACTCATTTTCTCAATTCCTCTAAATAGTTAAAGGCGAAATTGCTTATTCTAGATTAAGGCTGAAGACTTGAAGAGTCCAAAAAGTGCCCTATGATGAAAACACTCATAAAAAATATTCAAAGTTTACTTTACTATTTTAAAAAAAAATCATTACTTTTTCTTTTCGGTCAACGTTATGCTATAGTTACATAGGTTTCTTAGGATTTTCGAATTTTAATACTAGTAAAATTGTTGATTTGATGTTCTAAATCTAGAAAATGAAACAACTTCTTATGTTTATTTATTTTATTACTTAAAATGAACAGATTTTAGTAAAAGCAAACTGAAACTACATGAAAATATCTATTATTTTTCTTTGTAGGTTGAGCTCTATGAAACAAAAAGAAATCTGAAACAAAAGGCAGGAATATAATGTCATGTCCGACAAACCTTTGAGTTCATCAAGTGATTCTTCAGTATCACTATCATCTTCATCGAAAATCTAAGCAACATAACAAGAAGTTAACTCTTAGATTTTGAGGAGCCAAAAAGTATGATAAATAACCAGTAATTAAGGAAAAAAAGAGCTAAAACACTACAAACCTGCGTTTCGAGATATTCCAAATATAGGAACTTCTTATCAAGCAAAGAGCATATGAGAGCTTATATGATTCCACCAACAAAATATCGAGTAGGTAAAATCGTTTGACATTGTTAGAATTAAAGGGAAGCCTTGTTGGTGCTTCATATTCTTCTTCAACAATGAACTAAGATAAGTGAAGAGGGATATGAAGCATCAACAAAAATTTCCTTTAATTCTGACAGTGTCATCTGATTTTACGTCAGGTGGAATCATATAAGCTCTCATACGTTCTTTTCTTGATAAGAAACTTCCCATATTTGAAATATTTCGATATGCTGGTTTGTAGTGCTTTAACTCTTTTTTTTTTCCTTATAGGGGTCATTTGTTGTACTTTTTGGTTCTTCAATAATCTAAGAGTTGACTTCGTGTTATCTTTCTTAGGTTTTCGATGAAGATGATATATAGTGATACTGAAGAATTATTTGAACTCGAAAGTTTACCGGACATGACATTGATCACCTCGAGGGAGTTAAGCTAGAAAATTTTATAGGAAGAATGTCTGAGATGCAGTTTATCAAGCTTTTGTTAGCCAACTCACTGGTGTTGGAGAGAATGCTAATAGATCGACAATTTATTGATCAGGAACTTCTTGACACAAGAGTAGAATTTTTCACTGAGATCTCAAATTTTTCGTGTGCATCACTTAAAGCAAAATGTGTCTACATAGATCTAAGGTTATCTCTATCTTTTGCTTAGAAGTTTAAACTGAAAAGTGAGAAAGAGATGTTGATGTAGTATTATAACTCTCTATTCTGCCGTAACATCTAATTCGGAACATGATCATTGCTTGAATGGATGTTTTGATTAGTTTGTTGTCACTGCATGTTTATAAATGATGTGTGTGTGTGTGTGTATATATATATATATATATATATATATATATATATATGTTTGTTGTCTACACTCTTTCCGTTAATAAGTGTATATTTTTTGAATTTTAAAAAAGAAATCTTAAATCGTTTTTATTTAATTTCTAAAAATACCACACAATCCTAAAAAATCATCTTACCCATTTCTTAACCTTTCCTGACCCCACTCAACTAAAAAAAATTCTTTTTTCATTTGGGTTAGTTCTGGTAATAATTCAGACATGAACCATAACTGATAATTCAAAAGTGTTTTAATAAATAGTTGGTGGCAGTTCAAATAAAAAAAGCAAACACCGATAATTTTGATAAGAAACTCTATAAAACATGATATTTTAAATGCATTTTTGACTATTATTAGTAATTTAAATAGACAAGAATGCTCCAACGTACAAACCATTTCTTAATGCTAATAAATGAAAAGAATAATGACAATAACGATTAAATATTATAATATGTTAAAATGGATGAATATTTTTATTATTTTATTTTGACCTCTAATAATTTAATATTTATTTATTTTTATTTAATATTCCTACATAGATAATATTTATTTTAGGACAGTCAAAATAATAATAATAATAATAATTGTTTGAAAATATGAAATATAACAAAATATTTGCATACTCTTACTTTTATAATTTTATTGTATGCAGAGAAAATCACTTGTAGATTCTGAAGCAGTCCAAAGTCCAAATGTGCTCCCCCCCCGCCCCCCAAGATTAGAGGTATAATTAGAAATTAGTATCATGACGTTTGAATAAATTTCTAACAGTCGCTCTTTCTCCCTTACCTTTTCAAGTATATATTTATTTCTCCTACAAAATTTCTCGGGTATTAATTTCAAAATAATTATTAGGATTACTCAAAAATTGTTTCTCCATTTGACTATAAAAAAACAACATTTTAAGGAATGTCAACATATCAGGTTATCGTGATCAGAGTTTTTTTAGCTTTACTAACTAATTTTAGTTTTTGAGTACTCTTTCTCATCTGGTTCTATTTTAAAATTGACTTTGCTTGATTACATAATTTTTTTTTTCTGGTATCAACTTATCTACACATATTTGGATACACAATTATGAGTCACTTAGATATCTATTGATTTTTAAAACTGTAAGATATCGTAATGCAAATTTTTATTGCAGATTGATCAAGAAAAATATGTTAACATGTACAAGGCTCACGGCCTTAATTAAAATTGACAAAATTATCACAGTTAATAAAGTAAAATTTGTCAATGGAAATCCAATTGGAGAGTGTTCTCTTTATGGGGAAAGAGATTTGACATTTACGTAGATTGGACTGCAAATGTAGTGAAATTTGAGGCTTATGTCACATAAAAAATTTCAGACAGCTTATATTTTGTGTTTGAATATATAGAGCACAGTCAAGTTTATCAAATCGTAGGTATTTCTTCTATTTAATTATTGTTTTAGAATTTCTAGGGAGTTCATTATTTATAAGACGAGTTGACTGCAATTTGATTGGAAAAAAAACATTTTATAAGAAAAATTACGTGCACACACACTATATTATGTATATATGTTACAGACTCGTCGCAATGACGAGTCTTACATGTTATCTCTTTAATTTGACTCTCCTAAAGCTAAATATATGTGTCCATAAAGAATAATAGTTAATTTTTCAAAAATCAATAAAGCTTTTGTTTTAGGTCTTCAAAAATTTGAGGTCCATCAATAGTTAACTTAATGAAAAAATATTTTTCTTAAAAATATAAAAGTTTAATTAAATAATTGTTTTTAAAAATTTGTCTACTCTTTATCTTTAAAAATATCCGCCCATGATTTCAACCAAATTTCTCATGGCTCTGTTTGCCTTCTATATTTCCTATGGATTTTTTTGTTGTATTGAGAATGTCTAAAGTTTTCAAATTTATGGAAGATAGAAAACAATTTTTTTTATCTGAGAGCTACTTTATGAAGTCATTGTTTGCCCTTTTTCAAGTTCATGTATTCTTTAGTTTTTATCCAAAATTCTATGTCCTTTTGTTATTTGAAATTGGCTTTGCAAACTATATTTGCACTTTCGGCGTCAGAAGATATATTTAATTCTAAACTCTTAGTTAATTACAACTATAGGGAATTATCTTTTATATATATGGCTATGCATAAAGCAGTGATAATGACTCATATTACAGATAAAAATAGATTACATTGAAAGTTAATTTGTCGGCACGGGCCATTACCATCTAGTAGATAAGGAACATCAGAAACAAGAGGAGTTGGAAATGCCGCTGAAATTTTGTAACCTTTTTCTCCTCACGTGAAGATGTGTACATACCTTTGCTGCCTGTAAGTTATAAGCTTTTGGTTCTAATAAGTGACTTATTCTATCCTTTTTTTTTGGGAAAATGCATAAGTACCTCCAATCTATGCCCGAAATCTTAGAGACACACTTATACTATACTAAGGTCCTATTATCTCCGCTCCCCCGAACTTATTTTATAAATAGTTTTCTACCTCTTTTCGGCCTACGTGGTACTATCTTCTGGGCCCAGCACGTGTTGACAATTTTTTCAAGCTATCTGGTTGATAGTGCCACGTAGGCCGAAAAGGGGTAGAAAATTATTTATAAAATAAGTTCGGGGGAAAATGGAACCTTAGTATAGTATAAGTGTGTCTCTGAGATTTCGGGCATACGTTGGGGGGTACTTATGCATTTTCCTTTTTTTTTAAAATTCAATTTTCTTATAACCTCAAACTCACTCAACTATGAGTATTTTACGTACAAAGTCATCAAATCTATTTAATTGATTTTCATTTAAATTTATTGACATGATTTTTTTTTTAAATTGTAGAAAATAAAAAGAATGTTCATTGAGATCATTTAATAATTTGACTCGCTAAAAATACAATATTGACCATTTTTATTTTATCCATTTCCCTCTTAAAAATATAATAAAAAGACGGTGACTAGTCTTCTAATGATTCAATTTCACAAAAACAACATGGTTACACATTGCTTGGCGAAACATAGTCCTTGGCCATTTTTTTTTGGGCTCATAAGGCCTAAGATTTTTTTCATATTCAAAACTCGAATGGAATACTTTTTAAGATTAAAAAGAACAGCCCTGTCCGTTGTACCACATCATTGATGGTTAGTCCTTAGCATTCAATTTCGATGTTGATAATTATTGTTTGATTCAAGAACTTTTCCTTAATCCTCAATATTTTTTCTTACCCACTAAGATTCTTCACCAATATTACTATTATTTTTACCAAAAATGAAATCGCATGCAATTTTCTGAATCTTCAATTAATTGCTTAATCAAATGTTTAGCTTTCCTTTTACGTGATAAATCAAATCTTGCAAGGCTATAATAACTGCAAATCTTGCTTGAACTCATATTATCATTTAATTTTGGCTTTAGTCATTTGCGACCCTTAAAGTTGTCCGCATAATTCACTTAGACAGCTCAACTAATGCTAGTATATATTGAACACTTTTATCTATTTAAACTTTGTTTCTATTAGACATTTTTTGGTAATCAGCAAAAAAGACTTAAGTCATCTCTGGCCCCTTAAAGTTATCCACATAATTCACTCAGACACCTCAACTAGGACTTGTACCTATCGAACACCTTTACCGTCCCGAATTTGAACCACTTAGACACTTTATGCTGATGTGGCACAAAAAGTGTAATTCACACTTTGGTAGGCGCGTGAGATCAAATATTTCAATATTTTCTCTTTTCCTTTTCAGTTTTTTTTAAAAAAAGAAACTTTAACAACCTTTTTCTCTTTCAATACCACACCATCTGCTACAAGTCTGCAATTATATCTTCACAACACTTCACCACCAATTTTTTAAAAACAAATTTCCGTCATTTTCTTTTTTCTTTTTTAATCTTTTTATCAGTTGGACCCTCCTACTCATCACTTTGCCAATCAAACCCTTAAACTCATCAAAACACAATATTTTAAACCCCTCTGACCATTGACCGAGCTTATGTGACATTAATATTGGTGAGTTGGAAATATGCGTGATTACACGTGCTTAAAAGCGAGTTAAAACAATATTTTACTTTTAAAAAAATCAATTTAACAAAATTAAAAAAAAAAATCATCTTCTTCAACCCTCCTTCACCCACACCCACCCTTTCTTCTTCTCCACCAGCCCTCTCTCCTCTACCCCTCACCACAACCCTCACCTTTCTTCTTTCTCCAGCCCATTCTTCTTTCTCCACCCCCACATTCACTCTGCGCCGCCTCTTCTTCTTTTTTTTTTTTTATACAAATCAGTAACCTCAACTTCTTCTAAAATTTTCGTTTTTTAGGTTTGAAAAATATTAGTATCATTCTTTTATTAGATGGTTTCAACGAGGAGATGCATATAATGTGAAGGATGATTGTGACTATTGAAAATTTTAAAACTCCATTGATAAGGATGATTGTGACTATTGAAAATTTTAAAACTCCATTGATAAGTTTGAAAAAGCTTAAAAAATAATAAATGGGTCTTGTGAATTTGTAAAATT
The DNA here is from genome assembly GCA_036250405.1 of Solanum raphanifolium. Classification (NCBI taxonomy): domain Eukaryota; kingdom Viridiplantae; phylum Streptophyta; class Magnoliopsida; order Solanales; family Solanaceae; genus Solanum; species Solanum raphanifolium. Next base: position 158 of record JAJOOE010026081.1, on the reverse strand, counting down.
ACTTAAATTTTTTGATTGGGGTTCATTGAGTTTGTGTTGGTGAACTTGTAGTTGAATTTACAAGTTAAATCAAGAAGAATTTGATCTGATGGGTATGAATCTAGTGCTCAATTTGTGACCAAATATGAAGAAGATGACTATTTGAAAAGTTAAAGAAA
>JAJOOE010026080.1:0-14228 GCA_036250405.1 Solanum raphanifolium | reverse complement strand
GTTTTGAGACTTTAGCTTGCAATTGTATTTTGACAATGAGGGGAGCCGGTAGAATGTCATGGCCCCGTCCTATCTATGTATGTAGAGGTGTGCGTTGGACAAGTATTTTGTAAATGAGCTTGACTCTTGTTCTATGATGTCGTTTAGAAATGGTTTTCCCTTAGTCCCTATTTCCCGTTAATTAATGTTGAATGTACTTCCGCGACCGATGAAGTGTGATGACAAGTTTGAGAGGCCTGTTTGGAGTTCCTTCGGGTTCCTCATTCGCCATGTCACGTCTAGGCCCTAGGCTTGGGTCGTGACATGTTCGGTGAGTCGCAGATTAAGCCATTGGCCCACCGAGTTTTACAGAGTTCCAATTCATGTTTTATATGTCCAATATCGGTCCAAGTAGGGCTCTCTGACCTCTTCAGCGAGTCGCTGACTGGACTCTTGGCTCGCCAAACTGCATATTCTCAAACACATTCCACTTTTCAACCTGTACAATCGACACCCATTATTCAAAATCAAACTTAAAGCATTAAAAACTTAGGTTGCCTCCCAAGAAGCACCTTAGTTAACGTCGTGGCATGACGTAAGTACCCATTCAAGCTTCATTATTGGGGTTTGCCATAGTATCACTAGGCAACCCCCCTTGTTGTATTGGGTGTAGATGAGACAAAATTTGACCCATTTGGGTCTCCAACTACTTAATTGAGACTGAGTGAGAAGTCACCGTCTGGTTGAGAGTCGAAACATCCTCTTTCATTTCTTTCAAAACTTTATCAAGCCCTTCAACCTTATTGAGAATATGTTAGAGCATATATTCCGTACGGCCATCCTCAAAATCTTTGGGCTTTTGACGCTCATGGGGAGGAACATACCTATCATTCTCCCCCACTATTTCCTTCCAAATTGTGTTATGATCACGCCAATCTCTATCACGGTCTCTCCAGCCCTCATCTCTATTCCAACCTTGATTTCCACTCGGCCTTGGGTAGTTAGCACGATAACCTCCTCCTTGGTTGTCTAGGAAGTTCACTTCCTCATTGTACATCGCTTCAAATTTGGATTCATCCGGGTTTACACCATGAACACCCACAGCATTAACACTCCTTGTACCAGCACCCATGACATTTATGGCCAAAATGTCAAGTTGGGTCATCCTATTTTCCATGTTTTGGTCTCTCACTTGATCTTTTTCGATCTGCTCCTTTGCTATTTTCTAAGTAAGAGGAGAGACTTGGTATTCGCTAGTGTATCATGCCCGGTTAATCTTGGTTATGCTATCAAGGAGTTGGGATGCTATTGCATAGGGCTGTTGCATTGAACCTCCCGGAGAAAGTTGATCAGCCACTTCTTTGTTCACCGAATTGAGGTTTCTATAAAAATATTGCAGTAGTACATTATTGGGCAGTCTATGAGTTGAGCACTACAACACTAGCTTCTTAAACCTTATCCACGTCTCATGGATTGGCTCACCCTCTAAGCGCTTGAAACTTTGGATATTGTCCCTCAGAGTCATCATCTTCGAAGGAGGAATGAATTGCACTTGGAATACAGTTGTAAGTTCATCCCACGAAGTGATAGAATCTCTTGGCAACTCAACCAACCACTTTCCTTCCTCACCCAAAAGAGAAAATAGGAACAACCTCAGTCGGACCGATTCTTGCGATATGTTGTTAAATGAGAACGGTCCACAGACATCAACAAAATTTATGATATATGTTAATGGGGATCCTTATGAGCTAGCCCCCCAAACAAACCATTCAGTTGTATGAGCTGAAGTATGGTGCTTGTGATGTGGAAAACAACGTTTCCTTCACCTGGAGGTAAACGAATGGCCCCAACACCACCCACTTGGACTGGGTCATTGACATTATTGAGGTTTCCGATATCATCTTGGTGGCCCACTTGGCTACTATTACTTCTGTTAATGCTCATATCCTCCTTTGTTTTAACACAAGCAACACAAAACCAAAACTAAAAGTAAGTAGATTCAACTATAACTAAAAAGAACACAATTCAACTTCACCAAAAGAATTTCAAACAACACCACTCCCCGGCAGCGGCGCTATTTTGATTTAATGTTACAAGCACACCTCATACAATTATAGGTGCAAACGATTGTTAAGCAGTATAAAACCAAACAAATTGAGTTTGGATCGAATCCCACAGGGAGCGGTACGTGTTATAAATTGAAATAAGAAGTGCAAACGCTGTCTAATTAGCCATATGAATAGAAATCATCGAAAAAGACATTAATCAAATTAAAGGGGTGATGCAAATGTCAAATGGGGATTTTGGTTTTAATTAACAACTATAAAGTAGATAAAAAACTTCGAAATAACAATAGGGAGAAGGATTCTCGGGATGTGATCGATTATAGGCAAAAATAGGCATATGGGTAATTGCAACTACTAGTAAATAGCTAAATATCATTTAGTAGGCTAGACTATAAGGGAGATAGTTTCTCTCGAACAACTACCCTAAATCAGGTGATTTCTTTTGAACATCAACAAGCATGACAATGAAGAATAGCCCACACCTTAATTTATTCACTCCTTCGAGCTGAATGTGTGGGATTGGGTTTAGGATTCACTCTCTCGAGCTAAACTCAGCTCAACTCAATACTCACAAATCATCAATCAATAATCATAGTTCTAAAACCTCTCTCTCCAGCAAACCAACAACACAAAGGTAGAGTTGCATTTGAACCTACAACTCATAAATTAACCCACAATTAATTATTAAACTCACTTCAAAATAGCATTTAAACTAGTAATTAATAATACCCATAAACAAATTCAACCCATAATCACATGATCACACCCCAAGAATTGGGGTTTTAGCCAAACATCATAAAAGGGTAAAAACGATTACCAAATCGATTATCCATCTATTGGTAAGCGAGATTTAGTCTTCACAATGCTTAATTTGCAGAATATTTGAAACCCACTGTCAAAATCTCCAAATTGAATCTCTAAGGTTCTTCAAAAACTAAGTAAAACTCAAGAGAAAACTATTCTAAGCTAATTTCTTATTGTCCAAAATTGTATCCAGATTAAAAACTCTAAATAAAATGTTCAAAATGTAATTTATAGTCACCAAAAATAAGCTACGAAGGGCCATTTTGCGAAGTAAGTCAGGCTCACCGAACCACTTGGCGAGCTGCCATTTGACCTCTTCCATCGCCTTTTCGCCTTGGTATTCAGCATCCTCGAGCTTTGTAACTTTGGGCAATGTAACTCTGCTTCATGGAACTGCTCGACGATTCACCGACTACTTCTTTTTGTTACCGACTTGGTTTCGTCCCTCAGGGCTGGCACACTGTAACTTTAGGCGATCCATCTAGCCACTTGGTGATTCGTCAAGTGCTCTTGGTGATCACTAGTCTTGCCTTTCTTCATTTCTTCAGTTTGTTTTGTTCCTTTTTGCCTGTTAGTGTCATTTCTTTCTTCCTCAATCCATATACCTGAAAATCAAGGATTTAATATCAGTTTATAGCACAAATTAAGCATTTGAGGACACTAAATCTACATAAACAAAGCCCTAAATGAGTCCAAATATTGGACTCATCAGTTGCATATATCATCTTGTTTGGGTTAGGGATACGAATTTTGAAACCCCTATTCTTGAGTCGGTCCCATTGTAAATGAGTTTTTGGAAGTGTTTTCCGATGATCTACCTGGTGTTCCTCCCTTAAGATAAGTAGACTTCGATATTAAAATTCTCCCAGATACAAAACCTATCTATATTCCTCCTTACCGTATGGTAGTGGTAGAACTTAAGGAATTGAAAAAGCAATTGAAAGATTTGTTGAATAAGAGTTTCATCTGACTGTGTATCTCTCCATGGGGTGCTCCACTTTTATTTGTTCGTAATAAATATGGTTCACTTTGCATGTGTATTGATTACCAGCAATTAAAACAAGGTTACAATTAAAAATAAGTATCCTCTTCCAAGGATTAATGATTTGTTTGACAAACTCCAAGGTGTAAATTTCTTCTCTAAGATTGACCTCTAGTCGGGCTATCACCAATTGAGGGTGAAAAAAGTGACATCTAAAGACGGCTTTTAAAACTTGATATGGTGATTATGAATTCTTGGTAATGTCATTTGGCTTGACTAATTCTCCAGCCGCATTCATGGACTTGATGAATAGAGTATTTAGATAATATATTGATATGTTTGTAATTTTGTTTATCAATGACATCGTGATTTACTCACAGAGTGAGGATGAGCATGTTGATCATTTGAGTATTGTGTTTCAAGTCCACAAGGATCGACAACTACTTGCAAATTCTAGAAAGTGTGAGTTTTGGTTGAGATTCATGGGTTTCTTTAGTCATATTGTTTCTGGTAAGAGTATTGAGATAGATCCTAAGAAGATGGATGCAGTTAAGAGTTGGCCTTGACCTCTATCCCCTTCTAATATTTGAAGCTTCCTGGGTTTGGCGGTATATTATAGAAAGTTTGTGGAAGGGTTTTCTTGAATTGGCTCTCCATTGACTGCATTGACTGAAAAGAATGTTAAGCTTTTAAGGTTGAAAGCATATGATAAGAGTTGTCAAGAATTGAAAGATAGGCTTACCTCCGCTTCGGTGTTGACTTTACTAGAAGGGCCCGATAGGTTCGTTAATTATTGTGATGCTTCAACAAATGGATGAGGATGTGTTCTTATGAAAAATGGGAAAGTTATTGCTTACGCTTCAAGAAAACTTAAGATTCATGAAAAGAATTATCATACCCTTGATTTGGAACTAGCAATAGTTGTTTTTGCCTTAAATATTTAGAGGCATTATTTGTTTGGTGTCCATGTTGACGTCTTTCCCGACCACAAAAGTTTGCTATATTTATTCAACCAAGAATATCTAAATTTTCACAAAAGTAGATGTTTAGAAATCTTGAAGGACTATGATATGAGTGCCCTTTTTCACCCGGACAAAGCAAATGTAGTGGTTGATGCCTTAAGTCGGTTGTCGTTGAGTAGTGTTGCACATGATGAAGATGGTAAGAAAGAATTGGTTCATAATGTTCATAGACTAGCTCGTCTAGGTGTTCATTTGGTAGATTCTGATGAGGGTGATGTTGTTGTTCATAATGGTTTAGAATCGTATTTTGTGTTAGATGTGAAACCCAAGAAAAGTCTTAATCCAATTTGGTTGAGTTGAAGAAAGAAGTGCTTAAGAAATATGTTATGTAACACCCCATGTTCTAGAAAGACCAAATTGCAGAAATTCAGAAGTATTCTAGAAAGACCAAATTGCAGAAATTCAGAAATTGGAGGTGCCACCCACTGACCATAGGTTGACCCACCGACCGTAGGTTGGATCCGTGGTTGCCCAACTGCAGCCTGCCTAGAAAATCTCAGAAAAGGCACGATCCACGGCCAGACCCACGGACCGTAGGTCAGACCATGCGTTGTGGTCCAGGTCTGTGGATAGTGACCCTCAGCTCAGCCCTCTGAAGCCAAATGATGCCCTGCCAGGACGGACCATCGGTCAATCCACGGTCCGTCATTCAGGGGCCGTCGGTGGCCTCGTCAGATTTTAAATTGCAGTCGTTTTGGTCTTTTTCCTATGCGTTGGACACCTAAACTACGTCATTTAACCCCTAAACTACATTGTTTTGGTTAGCTTAAGCCTAGTAACTAAATTAGAACTTACCATAGTCAATTCATTCTCCAAAATTCATCCAATTAGAACGAAAAGAGGATAAAGCAGTCGACCAAACCCTCTCCAAGAACGCAACAGGTTTTCTTCAGTTCCAGCCCTGAAATCAAAAGATTTCTCCGTGAAATTCTTCAACGGGTATGTGGGATTTAACTAGTGGGTTCCTTTCACCCATTAGGTCTCTAGAGTTCAGTCAGATTCTTGATTCCCTTTATATTAGCTAGACCTAGGGTTTCTAGAACTTTATATAATTGTTGTGAATTTGCTGTTAGAATATTCCTAATTAGATTCTGATGTTGTTGTAAAATTGTTGCTTAGTTCCTTGCATGAACTTCAGAACCCTAATTGTGTGGATTCATTTAGTTGATGAATTACACTAGCTAGGATAGATAAACAAATATACATGCCTCAGTTTTCAAATGTTTCATTATCAGTACTTAATGTCGCATTTTCAGTTAGCATGTTAGAATGTTGAGCTATCTAGAATATTTCAGTTATGTTGTATTGTAAATATTTCTAGTTGGGAGTAGGCTTAACACCGAGTTCGACTAGGGTCAGTCACCCTCATAATCCCAGAACTACGTGCCCCCGTAGGTTTATAAGTCCCCTCCGTGGGCATCAGATTTTGTGATCACGCCAGTCATTCCTTTATACCCCTGGCAAGGTATATTGGGTTCTCTCGATTAGACGTATACATTGGACTCCACTTTTAGCTCACGTGGCTTTATGTCAGTTAATAATAGCTCCCACAATCAGATTCTAGTGCAATTGACAAGGTTCCCAGTTATATTTTAGTATTCAGTTTCAACATGTTATGTACTTGGTCATTGCATTCAGTTAGTTCATATGAAATATATTTATGTATCTTCATCATGTTCAGATTATATCATTGTTTAATATGTTTTGTTCAGTTATATGCATGTTCAGCTTTATCCTATCCTACACGCTCAATACCTTACAAGTACTGACGCATACTCTGTGCTACATCTTTTCGTGATGTAGGTTCAGGTCCTCAGCATTTAGATCACGTGTAGATCAGTTCCTGATCCATATTCAGCAGTATTAGTGTTGAGTCCTCATTTGTCAAGGACGATAGACATGTTCTTTTACATTCAGTCTTTCATTTTAGTTTCAGTTTTTGCTAGAGTTAGCTGGAGGCATGTCCCAGCATCTTTAGTCAATTAGAGGCTTATTTCAGACATATACATATTCAACTTCAGTATTTTGAGTTATAGTTCAGTTTCTCCAACTTTGATTTTAGTATTTATGTATTCAAACCAGATTTGGGTATTCCCCACCATTAGTTATCTCATGTTTTAGCTTCCGCACAGTATCTCTTTAATTCATTAAATGTAGTATGCTTATGATATGCCAGGTCAAGGTTAGCTTGGGGTCACTCATGATCCTAGGCCCCGTGTTTCTCGGACTCATCAGTTGCATATATCATCTTGTTTGGATTAGGGATACGAATTTTGAAACCCCTATTCTTGAGTCGGTCCCATTGTAAATGAGTTTCTAGAAGTGTTTTCCGATGATCTACCTGGTGTTCCTCCTTTAAGATAAATAAACTTCGATATTGAAATTTTTCCAAATACCAAACCTATCTATATTCCTCCTTACCGTATAGCTGTGGTAGAACTTAAGGAATTGAAAAAGCAATTGAAAGATTTGTTGAATAAGGGTTTCATCCAACTGTGTATCTCTCCATAGGGTGCTCCACTTTTATTTGTTCGTAATAAAGATGGTTCACTTTGCATGTGTATTGATTACTGGAAATTAAACAAGGTTGCAATTAAAAATAAGTATCCTCTTCCAAGGATTGATGATTTGTTTGACAAACTCCAAGGTGTAAATTTCTTCTCTAAGATTGACCTCTGGTCGGGTTATCACCAATTGAGGGTGAAAAAAAGTGACATCTAAAGACGGCTTTTAAAACTGGGTATGGTCATTATGAATTCTTGGTAATGTTATTTGGTTTGACTATTTCTCTAGCCGCATTCATGGACTTGATGAATAGAGTATTTAGATATTATATTGATATGTTTAAAATTTTGTTTATCGATGACATCGTGATTTACTCGTAGAATGACGATGAGCATGCTGATCATTTGAGTATTGTCTTTCAAGTCCACAAAGATCGACAACTACTTGCAAATTCTAGAAACTGCAAGTTAAGGTTGAGATTATTCATGGCTTACCTTAGCCATATTGTTTTCGGTAAGGGTATTGAGGTAGATCCTAAGAAGATGGATGCGGTTAAGACTTGACCTAGACCTCTATCCCCTTCTGATAGTTGAAACTTCTTGGGTTTGGCGGCATATTATAGAAGGTTTGTGAAAGGGTTTTCTTCGATTGGCTTTCCATTGACTGCATTGACCAAAAAGAATGTTAAGTTTTTAAGGTTGAAAGTGTATGATGAGGATGTGTTCTTATGAAAAATGGGAAAGTTATTGCTTACGCTTCGAGACAACTTAAGATTCATGAAAAGAATTATCATACCCATGATTTAGAACTAGCAATAGTTGTTTTTGCCTTAAATATTTAGAGGCATTATTTGTATGGTGTCCATGTTGACATCTTTACCGACCACAAAAGTTTGCTATATTTATTCAAGCAAAAATATCTAAATTTTCACAAACATAAATGTCTAGAAATCTTGAAAGACTATGATATGGGTGCCCTTTATCACACGAACAAAGCAAATGTAGTGGTTGATTCCTTAAGTCAGTTGTCGATGAGTAGTATTGCACAGGATGAAGATGGTAAGAAAGAATTGGTTCATAATGTTCATAGACTAGCTCGTCTAGGTGTTCATTTGGTAGATTCTGATGAGGGTGGTGTTGTTGTTCATAATGGTTTAGAATCGTATTTTGTGTTAGATGTGAAAGCTAAGTAAAGTCTTAATCTAATTTTGGTTAAGTTGAAGAAAGAAGTACTTCAGAAATTTGTTATGTAACACCCCATATTCTAGAAAGACAAAATTGCAGAAATTCAGATGTATTCTAGAAAGACCAAATTGCAGAAATTCAAAAGTTGGAGGTGCCACCCACGGACCATAGGTTGACCCACGGACCGTAGGTGGGATCCATGGTTGCCCACCTGCAGCCTGCCCAAAAAATATCAGAAAATGCACGACCCACGGCCAAACACACAGACCGTTGGTCAGACCATTGGCTGTGGTCCAGGTCCGTGGATCGTGACCCTCAGCTCAGCCCTCTGAAGCCAAACGACGTCCTGCCAGGACGGACTGTCGGTCAGTCCACGGTTCGTCGGTCAGGGGCCATCGGTGGCCTCATCACATTTTAAATTTGGGTCATTTTGGTCTTTTTCCTATACGTTGGACACCTAAACTACGTCATTTAACCCCTAAACTACGTTGTTTTGGTTAGCTTAAGCCTAGTAACTAAATTATAACTTACCCTAGTCAATTCATTCTCCAAAATTCATCCAATTAGAACGAAAAGAGGCAAAAGCAGTCGACCAAACTCTCTCCAAGAACGCAACAAGTTTACTTCAGTTCTATCACCGAAATCAAAAAATTTCTCTGTGAAATTCTTCACCGGGCATGTGGAATTTCACTAGTGGGTTCCTTTCAGCCATTAGGTCCGTAGAATTTAGTCAGATTCCTGATTCCCTTTATATTAGCTAGACCTAGGATTTCTAGAACTTTATATAATTGTTGCAAATATGTTGTTAGAATATTCCTAATCAGATTTTCATGTTGTTGTAAAATTGTTGCTTAGTTCCTTGCATGAATTTCAGAACCCTAAATATGTGGATTTGTTTAGTTGATGAATTACACTAGCTAGGACAGATAAACAAATATACATGCCTCAGTTTTCAAATGTTTCATTTCAGTACTTAATGTCGCATTTTCAGTTAGCATGTCAGAATGTTCAGCTATCCAGAATATTTCAGTTATGTTGTATTGTACATATTTCTAGTTGGGAGTAGGCTTAACACCGAATTCGACTAGGGTCAGTCACCCTCATAGTCCTAGAACTATGTACCCCCGTAGGTTTATAAGTCCCCTCTATGGGCAACAAATTTTGTGATCACGCCAGTCAAGCCTTTATACCCCTGGCAAGGTATATTGGGTTCTCTCGATGCGACGTATACATCGGACTCCACATTTAGCTCACATGGTTTTATGTCGGTTAATAGTAGCTCCCACAGTCAAATTCTAGTGCAATTGATAAGTTCCCAGTTCTATTTTAGTATTCAGTGTCAACATGTTATGTACTTGGTCATTGCATTTAGTTAGTTCATAATTAATATATTGATTTATCTTCATCATGTTTAGATTATGTCATTGCTCAGTATGCTTTGTTCAGTTATATGCTTGTTCAACTTTATCCTATTCGACATGCTCAATACTTTTCAAGTACTGACGCATACTCTGCACTACATCTTTTTGTGATGTAGGTTCAGGTCCTCAATATTTTGATCACATGTAGATCGGTTCCCGATCCGTATTGAGTAGTATCAGTTTTGAGTCCTCATTTTTCGAGGACGATAGACATGTTCTTTTACATTCAGTCTTTCATTTTAGTTTCAGTTTTTGCTAGAGTTAGCTTGGGCATGTCCCACCTCTAGTCAGTTAGAGGCTTATTTCAGACATAGACATATTCAACTCTAGTATTTTGAGTTATAGTTCAGTCTCTTCAACTATGATTTTAGAATTTATGTATTCAAATCAGATTTGGGTATTCCCTACCATTAGTTATCTAATATTTTAGCTTTCGCATAGTATCTCTTTAATTTATTAAATTGTAGTATTCTTATGATATGCCAGCTCAATGTTAGCTTAGGGTCACTCGTGATCCTAGTCCCCGTGTTTACGTCAACGGGGTAGCCTCGGAGCATGACAAACTTTGTATCAGAGCCAGATTTAAGAGTCCTAGGCTGTCTAAAAAGCCACACTAAGTAGAGTCCCTTTCACGAGTGTGAAGCATGCCACGCCTATGAGAGGGAGGCTACGAAGTGTCTTAGGAAAAACTTCACTTCTTGTTATTCTTATCATGCGTGGGTATGATCTCCTTTCTAACTCGACTTTATGTGTTTCAGATCATGCCTCCTCATAGAGCTTACGCAAGGAATGACAATGCCCGGAACACTAACGCAGTCCCTCCAGTCCCAGACCATGAGGTTTCGAATGCAGAGTTTCAAAATATTATCCAACTTTTGGCCCAGAGTGTAGCCAAACATAATAACCAGCAGGTTCCAGTTCCTGCAAATACCAGTTGCGGATCAGTGGCAGTTAGGGTCCAGGATTATGTTCGGATGAATCCACCTGAGTTTCTAGGGTCGCATATTGGTGAAGACTTCGAGAACTTCATTGATGAGGTCAAGAAAATCTTTGTAGTGATGCAAGGGACTGGAAATGATAGGGTAGAGTTGGTGTCCTACCAGCTTAAGGATGTAACTCACATATGGTTCATGTAGTGGAAGGAAAACAGGGTGAAAATGCAGCTCCAGTGACTTGGGAGTGTTTTACCGGAGATTTTCTGGACAGGTTCTTGCCAAGAGAGTTGAGGGAGGCTAAAGCTCAGGAATTCATGAATTTGATACAAGGTTCTATGTTAGTCCAAGAGTACAGATTTAAGTTCACCCAGCTCTCCCCAGATATGCTCCACTATGGTTGCCGATCCCAGGGAACAAATGAGTAAGTTCCTATTTGGGGTATCTGACTTGGTGAAAATAGAGTGCAGAAATGCTATGTTATTGGAGGATAAGAGTATCTCTAGGCTCATAACTCATACTTAGCAGGTTGATGGAGATAAACTTAGAGAAATAGCTAAGGACAACAAAAAGGCTAGAACAGGAAACTATGAGTACTCTCAGCAGAAAACTGGTGGTGGAAATCACTCGCAGTTTCAGAAAAGGTCTTCAGCTCCAACACCTTCATCAGCTAGTGTTCCATCCCCCAGGTTCGACAGGATCAGAAAGGTAGGGCATCAAGTTCAAAATCTCAGGGGAGTGTTTCAGGTAATAAAACCTACCCAACTTGTCCAAAAGTGTGATAAGAACCATCCAGGCAAGTGTCTTGCAGGCAAGGAAAGATGTTTTGGTTGTGGTAAGACTGGTCACATGGTGAGAGATTCCCTTTCTTTTAAGCAGGGACAAGGAGGCAAAATTAGTAGGGCTCAGTCTACAACTTCAGCAGCACCAGCAGGTCCCCCAACTCAGCAGGATACTTCAATTGGTACATGTGGCGGTCAGCGCCAAAACAAGTTTATATGCTCTCCAGGCTCGCTAGGACCAGGAAGATTCTCGTGTTGTGGTCACTGGTACGTTACGAGTCTTTCATTCAAATGTTTATGCTTTGTTAGATTCAGTGGTTACTCTTTCCTATGTAACTCATATATAGCAGTAAACTTTGGTATCCGTCCAGAAACTCTCTCAGAACCCTTCTTAGTCTCTACTCTAGTTGTTGACCCAGTTATAGCTAGACCCTGTATACAAAAATTGCCCTGTCACAGTCTCTCAGAATGTCACCTCAGTAGATCTTGTAGAGTTAGAAATGGTAGAGTTGATATCATTCTAGGCATGGATTGGTTACATTCATGTTATGCCTCAGTCGATTGTAGAACTAAGATCGTTCGTTTTCAGTTTCCAAGCAAACCAGTCTTAGAGTGGAAGGGTAGTAGCTCAGTACATATGGGTCGATTCATTTACTACTTTAAGGACAGAAATATGATCTCTAAAGGGTACCTATATAACTTAGTTTGGGTTAAGGATTCAAGCTCTGAAACCCGAGCTCTAGAATTAGTGCCTGTGGTAAACGAGTTTCTCGAAGTGTTTCCAGAAGATCTTCTCGGAGTTCCTCCCGAAAGGGAAATCGACTTTGAAATTGATCTCCTTCCAGCTACCTAGCCTATTTCTACTCATTCTTACAGAATGGATCCAGTAGAGCTTAACGAATTGAAAGATCAGTTGAAAGACCTTCTAAATAAGGGCTTCATCAGACCCAGTATTTCTGGATGGGGTGCTCCAGTGTTGTTCATCAAAAATAAAGATGGTTCTCTCAGGATGTACGTTGACTATCGATAGTTAAACAAAGTCACAATCAAGAATAAGTACCTTATCCCCAGGATTGATGACTTGTTCGACCAACTTCAGGGTGCTAGTCATTTTTCGAAAATAAACCTCTGATCCAGTTATCATCAGCTCAGAGTCAGAGATAGTGACATCCCAAAAAACAACCTTCAAAACATGGTATGGCTATTATGAATTTGTAGTTATGTCATTTGGACTAACCAATGCTCCTGCAGCATTTATGGATTTAATGAACAGGGTGTTCAAGCAGTATTTGAACTTGTTCGTTATCGTCTTTATTGATGATATCCTCATTTACTCTAGGAATGAGAAAGAACATGCGACTCATTTGAAGGTTGTCCTACAAACTCTCAAAGATCGCCAGTAATTCGCTAAGTAGCAAATGCGAGTTTTGGTTACAATCAGTTGCTTTCCTTGTTCATATAGTGTCTAGCGAAAGGATCCAAGTGGATTCTCATAAAATAGAGGCAATGAAACAATGGCCCAAACCCACCTCTCCTACAGATATCAGAAGTTTCTTGGGTTGGCCGGTTACTACTGGAGATTTGTTGAAGGGTTTTCATCCATAGTTTCCCCATTGACTAAGTTGACTCAGAAAAAGGTTAAGTTTCAGTGGTCAGATGAGTGTGAGAAGATCTTCTCAGAACTAAAAACTAGGTTGACTACAGCCCCTGTTTTGACTCTACCAGAGGGTTCAGACGGTTATGTGATCTATTGTGATGCATCCAAAGTCAGCATAGGTTGTGTGTTTATGTAGGGAGGTAAGGTTATAGCTTATGCTTCTAGACAGCTTAAGGTGAATGAAAAGAACTATCCGACTCATAACCTCGAGCTTGCAGTTGTAGTATTTTCCCTAAAGATTTGGAGACATTACTTGTATGGTGTTCACATAGATGTGTTCACAAACTATAAAAGCCTTCAGTATATGTTCACCCAGAAAGAGTTGAATCCTCGCCAGAGAAGATGGCTTGAATTCCTCAAGGACTATGACATGAATGTGCTTTACCATCATGGTAAGGACAATGTCGTAGTTGATTGTCTTAGCAGACTATCTATGGGTAGTGTAGCACATGTTGACGAAGAAAGGAAGGAATTAGCGAAGGATGTTCACCGGCTTGATCGCCTAGGAGTTTGCTTTATGAACATATCAGATAATGGTGTAACAGTTCAGAATGGGTTAGAATCTTCATTAGTAGCGGAGTTTAATCAGTAGAAAGTTGAGGTTTTCTCCCAAGGGGAAAATGGTGTACTTCGCTACCAGGGTTGTTTATGTGTTCCTAAGTTGGGTGAGTTGAGACAACAGATCCTTACAAAAGCCCATAACTCCAGGTATTCTATTCATCCAGGTGCCACTCAGATGTATCATGACTTACAAGAAGTCTTTTGGTGGAATGGCATGAAAAAGGATATAGCAGATTTTGTGGCTAAATGCAGTAATTGTTAGCAGGCGAAGGTAGAACATCAAAAACCAGGGGGTATGACTCAAGAGAATAACATTCCTACATGGAAATGGGA
>JAJOOE010026078.1:0-15642 GCA_036250405.1 Solanum raphanifolium | reverse complement strand
TCTGTGGGTGGCACGCTTTATATTTATATAAATATTATGTATATATACCTATGTATATATAGAGTTTCCGTCGAAGTTCGGGGGTGGCGTGGCACCCCAAGGCCCTTCATAGATCCGCCCCTGCTCTTTAAGTAAAACTTAATTATAGGTATATTTTACTTAACTAATCTTTTAAATTTTAATATTGCTTAGAAATTCTATATTTGACAACTATTATACTTTATGTAGTTATTTATCTAAGGGTTGTATGAAGAAAAAAAATTCTCTTGATTTGTTAAAATAGATAAATAAAATGAAACATTTGTTTTTAGTACAGGATTTCTTATACAACTGTACAATATGTAACAAAAAAAATGGCTATCTATATATATAGAGAGAGACGCACACGTCCATATAATTTGTTTATACGACAATTCAAATATCCTTTAAACAATTTCAAAATTTAGATATAAGTCAATCTTGATGTTTCAAGTCTTTTGATATACTACTCATTTCAAACAATTCATATTTGCGACGGATTGAATTCTAAACCGGATAAATCCCTTTTCTCAATTTGTTAGTTTCCACATTGGCTATCAATGATAACTCTTACTTCATAGGTTAAAGAAAATTAATATTATGTACGTCGATACTTTTGTCTACATGAGGCCAGGAAAGCTTATGCAACTATATGTGCTCGGAGGCGGACCCATCTGATGGTGTGAGGATGTACGTGTATTCAATAATTTTATTATTTTTTTTACTATATAGTTTAATAAACTATGATATATTTAATTATGTATTTTTATAATTAATACTTATTTGAGTTCACTGATTGAAGTTGTAATTGTATCTCTCATCATTGCGAGTTTGAGTACAAATAAGGGGATTTTTTTTCTTTTTTCTTCTTTAAATAGTGATGCTGCCTCTATCTTCAAATCCTGAATTTATCTTTGTATATGTTCCTAATATTTTGTCTAATTTTTACTATTAATTATTAATCTATGTTGAGGGGGAAATGTGGTCATTGAATTAAAGGCAACCCATGCTACCTAATTGAGTTGTTGAACTGAATTGACGGCTCTTTGTTGGTTTCCGTGGTAGGTAACTTATTTTTTTCTCCTAATTTATGTGACAGTTAAAATTGTGAAAGTTAATCAAATATTTTTTTCTTGATTATTTTATGCTTTTAAAATATTCTATTTTTTTTTAATTATTATTATTATTATTATTATTATTATTATTATGTATTGTAGGTTTTAAATATATTAATTTTTAATTTTAAAAAACTTAAAGCTACTTTATTAGAATTTATGATCAAAGTTTAGATGTTTGAATTTCAAAATTTCAATAAAAAAATTTATTAACTAAACAAATAATTTGACTAAATTATTTATATTTATTCCTTGATTCAAATTTGGTACCATTCTCTTTTTTACTATATTAATCTATCTTCATATTTATTTAGGATAAAATTGAAAACTAGTAGTATTTAATTCTATCTCGATTTTCTAAAATAACAATTACTCCATTTGTCAATTTTGATCAGTATTAATTTGACACGTCTCTTTAAAGAACACTAAACAAAATGACAATTTTACTGTATCATTTTTTAAATATAATAAATTCAATGCCTTGAAAAAAAATGCATTAAATATGTTTTTAATTATTAATAAAGGTAAATTATAAACTAATTAATAAATAATCTTTAGATTTTTAAACAAAACAAGTTAAAGTAAACATTTATTTTCTGTATAATGGACAAATAAAATTGATGAAGGGGAATAGTAACATGTCATGCCCCTTAAAGTTATTCACATAATTCACTTAGACACCTCAACTAAGACTAGTACATATTGAACACTTTTACCTATTCAAAAATTGTTCCTATTAGGCATTTTTTGATAATCACCAAAGAATATGAAGAGTGTGTGATACACTTGCGCTGACATGGCAAAATGGCTAATTAAAAAATAACATGTGGCACTGGGCCCCCAAAAATATAAAACAAATAAAATTTTGTTTAAAATTATTTCAAACACATTTATATCTAAAAAAAAAATTAAAATAAGAAAAGAAAAAGAAATGAAAATGTCAACTTATTCTACAGAACTCCACCCCTACCCAACCCCCTTTCATCTTCATCTTCTTCCCAAACACATTCTTTTTCAAATCACAAAACCTAATTTCTTTTCAAATAACTTGAAGATTAACTTTTTTTTAAAATTATATATTTTCATACTAAGAGTGAAGAAGAAAGAAAATTTTGCCGGTGGTTATTCATTTCTACATCGATGACAAAAAGAAATTAATAGCTCAAAAATTAATTCTTTCAAATTTTTGAATATCATTTTTGATAAATTTAATGGGTTTATATTTGAATTTGGTTAAATATACTTGTTCAAAAATTGTGATAAAAAAATATCAGCTAACTTTTTTTATATGTAAAAATCATTTATCATCTTTCTTCTTCTTCATATTTGTTCCATTATTTTTATGAGATTTGAAATAAATCATACAAAAGAAAGCCTTTCTTTCAAATATGAATCGTATGATTTCGTCATAGTTGATTTTCATTTATCTTCAAATTTGGAAGAAATAATATGTTTTTTTATAAATAAATAAAAAAAAAAAAGACAAACAATGTTGGAGCTAAAATGGAGAAAGTTTTGCAAACTAAATTTTGAAGAAGATGAGTAGTAGGGGCTCTTCTTTTTTGAAAAAAGTGTAAATGAAAGAAGAAAAAATGTTTTTAAGTTAATTATAGTGCCAAGTGTCAATAAAAGAAGAAAAAATGTAAAAAAAAAGTTTAAAAAATGCTATTTTGAATCTTTTCACGCGCTTCAGGGAAGTACAAAACACATTTTTTGCCATATCAGCGTTTTGTGTTTAATAGGTACATGTTTTGAACAATTTAGGTGTTTAATAGGTACAAGTCCTAATTAAGGTGTCTAAGTGAATTATGCGGACAACTTTAAGGAATTGTTGATGACTTAAGCCTTAATTAAATGTCTCAAATTTGGATCGTCCTGATCTACAGAGTCACGTTTATTAAAGAACATTTTACTCGTCAATGTGAAACTTCCTTATGCGAATCCAAATTTAATCGAGTTCCTATATAAATACGAGATATCAAATGAAAAAGAGAATAGGGTTCCACCTAATCATGAAACTAGTCATGTCTATGTGGTATATCAAGATGACAGTTACTTGTGGCCATGAGAAAGGCAAAACCACATTTTCCACATTACAATGAAATCGATGTGAAAGGAGACTGAACAATGAATGAACTGAGCTTTTAGCCCTTGAAACTGAAACGACTTTTATGAGTTGTCTCAGTAGTGATCGATTTTATTTTATTAGTTGTATGATTAGTGGCTTAGCTGTTAGTTGTTTAGAAGCTACGGTATCCACATGCCACAATATTCGACGAGGCAAATGCAATAATACTTGTCTACTTTATGAAATTAATGGATAATTTTACTCTTAGTTTCTAATATATCCTTATCATTAATTATAATCATTTTCCTATTACATTTTTCAAAACATTGTATTTATTATATTCAAAGGATGATATAGTAAAATTACCCCTATATTTATAGTTTCTTAAAAAGTATGCAAAGTCAATACTGGACAAGTATTGTTGGACAAAGGGAATATATGTCATCTTTACTATAAATAGATGATCCATAATATTTGTCATTTCATAAAATCAATGCATAATTACAATATTCTTTCTATTTTACCCTTATGAGTTTTTAGCCTTAAAAATTTACATTTGGTCAATATAGAAAAACTAAATAAATAGTTCATGTTCATTGGACAAATAAATTAATTCATATTCATGGATAAAACTTGACTTCAAAAAAAATTAAATAAGGATAGAATAGTAAACTTACTTAGTTTCTTAATACATGTGAAATCTAAAATGGTGACATATAAATAAAAACAGATGGAGTAATTTTTACGCTTATTTAGAACTTACAGACGCGGATCAATAACACAAAAAATAAGTAATGTAGCAATTAGTAATGCAAGGTATATTTTTTTTTATCAAGTGTTTGGTTCATTGTTTCCCACCTCATATTGTGTTTAGATTAAAACTCTACAAAAAACTTCTTTCCAATTATACTGTTGAATTATTATGAGATTTTCTATTTTATGTAATCGGGTCAAAATATATAATTGTCGGACAATATTATTTTTATGACCTTCTAACTAGCTAGGAGAAGAACAATTTTGTTGTTATGTTTGCTTTTTTCTCACTTGAATTATTTGAGGGTAAATAATTGTCAACTTAATTTATGACCTTCTAACCTTACTTTTAATATCGAAAAGACGGTAAACATTAGTAAAATTGAATAAATTATCTACATTTACACATAATGTAAGTTGTAGTTTTAATATGTATGCAATAAATTGGTCAAAATAAAAATAATTAGAAAACACATTTAAATATATCAACAAATAATATATTCAATTAAGATCACAAACGTCATATGGTGACATATTTGTCTTTTCAATTAGTAAATGTTAAACAACTCACATTTAAATATTTTGTTGATTTGTATTGCATTTATTTAGCAACAATCAACTTTCTCTAAATAATAAAATTTGTAAGCTAATTTATTTAAATAAATTTACTAGTACAAATATAAAACATAAAATCAAGTAAATAAATAAAATGATTTGAGGGATATTTTTGACTTTACATAGATAATCTCATGGTGTTATATCCTATGTATTACTAATACTACCAAATGGAATGTATTAATACATTCTATAGTACTGTGTAGGGTGTAGAACTAATTCATGGATTAGTTATACTTGTACCCGAAATTTCTACCAAATATAGTACTAAATAATACCATACATAATACATGAACTATTTCTCCTAATACTTCCTACCAAACGACTCCTTAGTGACATACTTTATGAAGAAAGACTTCCATCACATTTACTATAAAACTTAACTAAATTAATATAGGTGGGACTGTGAAATATTATTATTTTATAGAGATATTATTTAATCAACAAATTAATATTCATTAATTTAAAGAGTGTTTTGAGATTCAACAGAGGTTAATTATGATTACATCAAATTCATTGTATTTTACTAATTTATGTATCACATTTATTGAATTCACATAAAAATACATTCATTAAACATAAAAGTATAATGTATGTGTAAGATTTATTGTAATATATATTTCTTTTGAAGATGATACAATACCTTTGGAACCAGTTACGCGTAAGAACTCTTTACAATTTTATGATGCAGTTCACAAAGACAACACCAGAACTTTTCGATGCAATAAGAAAAGTTAAAAATTAACTTCAACTAGATTAAATTTTAACAAAAATCAAACACACTAGAATCATACCTCACTAAATTGTCTCAAGTATATTTGTACTTTCAAAGAGTTATTAATTTATAATATTAATGGAACCATATATTTGTATATGGGTCTTCTGAAAATATATTATCTTAGAATCTCATCGAAATGAATGATTTTTTCCATTGGCCCAAGTCGAAACCGGAAGAAAATATTATCTTAGAGAGGCTATTAATTTAGTGAGGTCTTACTGTACTCTACTTTTCTGATACTCGGGCGGATACCTCACTTATTGATTTGGCCTATCAATTTGAAATTTACTAATCCTCTAGCCAAACAATAAGATATGTTGGTTTGATAATGAATTAGCAATTATCGGGCGGTTATCGGACGATGTATTGACTAACCTCTACTCTTTTTTCATAAACACACCTTAAAATGGACTTCTTTTCACAATTTTAAATGCAATTAAATTATAATATGATTCTATATTGCAAAAAATATAGATTAATAGTAAATTAGTAATGTAATAGTTAATATAACATAAAAGTAAATAGGTTTTTCAGTTTTTGACTTTACGGCTTCAGGACAAACAATATATAATTATATATTATGAAAAAATGTTAAATGAGGCTAATATATCTAAGATAAAAGTGTAAGTATGGTAACTCTTAACGAGTTAACGATTTATTCGACAAGAAAATTGAATAATTCACCCTTACACCAATAAGTTGTTAATTATAAAATTCTAATCCGTTCACCAACCGTTTATTCGATAACCCAATACCAATAAATCAATTTTGCGATTGCCTTATCAGTAATGATTTAGTTTTGAACACCGCTACTTCACATCTTATTATCAAACCAACAATTTTTACCAGTTAAAAAATAATAATTGATTGACTTATCTTCACATCAAGAAAATTTTTAGTAACTTAATTAATTGACTTATCTTAACTTTAGCTTTACCTTGTTGATGAGGATTTGATTTTCATCTCGTAATATTCTTCTCCATTTCTTCATCTTCCTTGCCCCAAGTTTTTTTTTTTTTTTAAAGTATATATGCAAAATCATAGAAACTAGAACATATAACAATATACATAAAGTGAGACATTTTTTTTTAGATGTGCTAAAGTAGAATCCTAATTACCATAATTAATATAATATTTCATTTTCAAAACAAAATATTACTATTTTTTTTTTTTACAAAACATATACAACCTGTTCTATCTCATGGCGTTGGTGTAAAAAACAAGCCCAAATATAGGTACTCCACTCTAGAATTCTAAAGGTTTGACTCAAGATAATTTGAATTGGATTCAATCTCAATCAATTCAAACCTTAATACATTTCAAGAGAATCCTCAATTGAGCGTAATTTAATCTCTAATTTCAACCCGTTTTAAGACTCTTTATTTGCATTAATGTAGTGTATGTTCTTACGAAGGTATGAATACTCTCTATTTTATATCTTTTAGAATTTATCTATTTATAACTTTTTCTTTAAAAATTTCTTAAATTGAAATTCAAATTGTGGTTATAAAAGTTATAATAACAATATGTAATTTAGAGAAACTTTCGCAAATAGCCACAATAATAAACTTAATTATGCTCCATAACTATAGTTTGCATATTTACGGGCTGTAGCTACAATTTAAGTTGTCTTGTTTGTATAATTCGCAGGTACATTTGTATAATTCAGTTATTTTTGTATAAACTCGAAATAACGAATTTATACAATTACAAACATCAGAAGTGTAAACATTTATACAAATTCCAAATTATACAAAAGTTATACAAATTATATTATACAAATTCTGAATTATACAAACGTGCGAATTATACAAAACTAAAAAGTTGAGACGCATAATTATAACTAAAAGTAGGTTGTGAATTGTAAGTAATACAAACTATAGTTATGTTAAGTAATTAACTAGCATATATTTGCTTATACGCGTAATTTTCTCTAAAATTATTGAGATTAAGCGGGTCAAATTGGACAAGTCATGACCCAACCCAATTTTGAGCCCAAAGTAAACTTGGACGGGCCAAAACTCAACCCAATTTCTATTTCAACACATTTTAATATCTCCAACTTCAATCCAACCCACCCATTTGACACCCCTAATGTATATACTTAACATACATATGATATAGGAAAAATTACATAAGTGAAGGTCTTTTATTTAATAATTACCACTTTTAAGTATACTTTTAATTTAATACCATTTTTGTCAACTTTTAGCAATACTTAAATAATTTTGTTCTATTAAACTTAGCAAAAAGTGTTGTCATTCGCAATTTTTAGCAATACTGTCATTCAGTCAAATTGTTATATATGGTTAAAAGAATAATGTTGACAAATGTCGTAAATATTTTTTAAAAGTGTACACGTAAGTGATTTTCCCTATGATATACACACTTATATATTTGTTGTGTATCATGTTGTATATACAGTGATACATAGGATATACAGTAAACATACACACGACATACACAAAAAGAATTACACCGAACATGCACCAGACATTCAGTGAGATATATATATAATACACACATCTATTTCCACCTTCAAACCACCACCACAAAATTCACCATAGCCACCACTAACGCCCCGTAATTACTTGTACATGTAATGCGAAGTTGACGTTGATAAAATTACTTGAACTAGAAAGATTTAAAATATATTTGAAATGGACTAAAAAGCAAAATTAAACAAACAAATTGAAACTAAGGGAGTAGTAGTAGTATATATAGGATAGGAGATTGAAATATAAGATTACTACAAATCGAAGAAGCCTATCATTTCCTTTGTACAAAATGATGTTTTCGTGCTAATATGCCTTGAGGATTCAAATATAAGATATTGCTACAAACAAACTAATATACAGGAAAAACATGTAATCAATCATGTACAAGAAGGCAAGCATTACAACATACTAAATACACTTACTTATCTTCAGCAGTAAAATCTGGTTCAGCTGGTTTCTGAAGCAAAATGGGTGATATCCTATCTGCCATCCTTGCTTTCTTTGCAGTATTGCGCCGCAAAGCACGAAGTGCATTAGCAGCAAATCGTGATGCATAGATAGTAGCACCCAAACTTGGCGAGCTACCACCTCCCTTTGCTAATGCATCTTGTAATCTGTTTTCTTCTTCGCAAAGAGATTCTTCTAGCTTCTTCCTACAATGACGGCGCCATGCTGCTTGTATGAAGCAAGCCGCCCAGGTTCTCCATTGCTGCGAGTAAAACCTAAAAGTATGGCGGAGTTGCTTGCTATGAAGTCTCCGGAACTGAGAGGCTACAAATTTCAAATCATCGGCCACAAGAGCAAATGCTTCGACTTCTGAGAGCGCTTGGACAGTTCGGGTTGAGATTGGGAGGTTATTTGATGGATGAGGATCCAGAGCCCAAGTAAGAAGCTCTTCTCCACAAAAATCACCAGCTTTTAGATAATCAGAGTTAAAGAACCCCGTCCTCCCTCCATTAGTGGTTACAGTCAATAGTTTGCCTCGCATTATAAAAAGCATCTCATCAACCGGATCACCTTCACGCACAATGAAGCTGTTCTCTGTGTAAAGGACAGGCCTGAGACGGTCACATAGTGCATCCAGGAGTTGCTCATCCATTTTTTCAAACATTGGAACCTTCAAATTGTAACCAAAATCACATACTACTTAAGAAATTAATACAAGTAAATTGAAACATAAATTGAAAAAAAAAAAAACTTATAACCTAGCTACTCACAGAAAACCTTACTACTGCAGAAGTCATTAGGTGACGATGACATACATAGAAGAACAAGAAAGAATATTTTATCGAGTTGCAAAGCAGGAATAACACAACGTACCCTCATGAGCAAAGCCAAACAAAGATGGCGCTTTATATCTCTTCTGAGATCTTTAGGCAGGTTGAGGATCAGATTCTCTTCATCAACACCCCTAGTTTCCTGCCACTTGTATTGCTCATAGCGCCTGATCCTCTCCCGGAGGTGCTCAGGGAGTAAGCGGTGAGACATCCACTGCTCTGCATCTCGTCTTTTCACCCTCATCTCTTCTAGCCTGAGTGTTGTGGACTGCAGATACGTCTGTCACACCACAAGTACTTCAGTTAATCAGAACACAGTGGACACTGAAAATTAATTATGATCACCGAGTCAAAACAATATCCTATCAGTTAGCCTATTCCCGGGCAGAAAAAACTTGCCACCTACCTCTCATCTATCTTAGTTGTTTTAACCACATTTGGCACATCAAGAATAATCAGTACATATATAATGGATATAATGAGAATTCTATAAAAATCATTTCGCAGTTGTAAGACAAATCTGAAAAACAATCATTTTGGGTGTGTACTCAAGTGTATATGACAATTGGTGATTGCCTGAACTTTAACATAGAACTGAAAATATGATGAGGCTACCTGCATGTTTCCAATGAGAAATGAAAATAGCACCAAGCCAGCGATGGAAATGAAAACTGCAAAGCAAATTTCCCAGACATAGGTACTTGTTTCAAGGTTTTGACCGAGGGAACTGCAACACAAAGAAGCAAAGTATCAGTTAGAATGAAAGCAAACAAAAGAACCAACTGAAAATAAACAGCACACAATTGGAGCTCCACAGAGATATTCTAGTTATGAAACGTAAAGGTCAACCAGGGATAAAAAGCTAAACCTATTAGAAGTGCTTAGGAAGTTTGACATATAAACAATGACTGAACAAAAGAAAGGCTAATATGAAACTAAGAAAGACAAGACTGTTGTTCCTTAATAATGAGGAAAATGACTTCTCTAATGGGAGTAGGGAAAAAAAGTTGCAGTAATGACATTCCACATTAATTGTGTCCTCTAACCCTCTAACACACCTCATCTTCACCCCCAACCCCCTTTTGCCCCTCACCTCACCATCCCACACCCCTACCCCCGCACCCCTATCTCCCATAGCATTTGTCCAAATTACATACAAATGTTTTTAGGATAATATTTTTTGCTTGCCTACTGAACACAAGAAAATAAGTAAGAACCCACTTATTTTCCTAGAGAACAGTTTTCATGGAAAACATTTTCCATGATAACGAACACACACCTAGTCTTTAAAGATCCTTTTAACCTCAGTGCACTCAAAATACAGATAATTTTACTAAGGTTTTCCCTCAAATTTGGATATCAAAGATGTTATAAAACAACTTATCCTGAAAAAAGAACTTTTCCAGGCCATTCTTTATGGACATGTAGAGACATTTTTGCACATAAAACCATGCTTTTGCATGTCTTGCACTAGCGGTATCAGCGAAATGGGCTAGTTTGTCCAAGTATTCATCTCCTTCCCTCCCCTCACTGAGGCATGTCAATATTAGAGACCAATATGAAATCTTTTAAAAAGAGACTAGCCAAATGTTCTAGCATCAAATTAAGTACAGTGCACTGAACCCACAGATACAACAAATAACCCACAAGCTATCCCCAAAAGGAGTTTCCTACTCTTCCTACCTCTGTTTCCAATATATGGCTTGTGAGCAGCAGCATAATTCATACAAATATGGTTAGACATAGCAAATGAGCAAGAGTATCAATAGCAAACATGCAGGTAAATATGCAAAACTCAAGTACACAGAGATAGCATACCTCAAGTTCTGCAAACCCCACCAGAAACAATAAAAGAACTTCTGTGGAAAATCCATTGATTCCACAACACCAGACTTTAGGGCTTCATGGAATATTCCAAAATCAAAAAGCGTTGTATTTGGTGTCTCTATAGGACATGAATCATTCAGCAATTTTATGAAATCTGTATGATCATCATCACAGTACAATGAAGAATGATGACAAGCAGATGTATTTCCACATGCTCGTTGCCAACAAGTAGATTCACGTTCAATAGAAAACAGGTACCAAAAGGCTCCAAGTACCTAAGAAAGCCGATTATGACTCATTATATGCATAATGTTTCAGCAATAATAGTGTGCCAAGTATAAGATAATGACTAAACTACTTGCTAAAAAATATTACTGAATATCTGTAGATGATATGTTTGCATGACAGAGAAAACTTATGATACAGTCATCCCAAAAGTAATTTTCAATTTAGTACCAAAAATAAAATCAATTATGAAAAATAACACCCTTAAATACAGTCATCCCAAAAGTAATTTTCAAACACATTTAAATTAGCAGAGTGCATAGTCTCTGAGTGTTTCAGAACTTAAATCAAGCTTATCACAAACTTACATGACTGGCAAGCATATAAAGAAGGAGATTAAACGCAGCTCCAGCCCATGCTGTTTCAGTGAGTATGCCAGAAGTTCTAGTGACTTCCTTATATAAAGGGTATACTCGAAGGAGCCTTGGAATATATTGGAAGAAGACGACAAATTTCAGCAAAGTCTTTGTATTCAAAGATTTAGCACCCCGCAATTTCGGAATGACAACTAAAATTGCGACCTGAAAAAAAACAGGAAAGAAACATGAGTTTAAACAATAAATATAGGATTTGTATTTGAATAGTATGAGCTGCATGGTTTTAGTTATCAAACTAGTCCCTGTCGCAGTACAATCTCTTTCACAACTCAAGTCTAGCTTTAAAACATACAACACCCTTAACATCATAAGTGCATGACAACACAAAAGTTCACAAAATCATCCAACACCAAAAAATGCACCATATCATAGAAATCTACCTTCTCCACGACAGATGGAATCATGGTTTGTTTAAAGCAGCATAAATCTTCGACACAATTGACCAACCACGTGTCAATTTAGTAAAATAACAATATTCTTTAAATCAAAACTGAAATAACAATTGAAGAGAAGTCACTCTAACCTGTGGTAGAGGAAGAACTGCAAGAATATCTATTAAGAAGTAAGAGGACAAGTATCTCTTTGCTATTTCCCACGCATCTTCAACCAAAACGCCTCTTCCAAATACACGTGATGAAGGGGCGATGAAACCAGTACGAAATTGAAGCACAATATGGAAAAGGTAAAAGATATCAGTGATGGAACGCAAAACACTAGCTGTAACCTCCATTTTTCTATCCAAATGCAGGCATTTGTTGTTATTATCAATCACTGGAATGTAAAAGAACAAAGGATCCAAGGAGATGGCAATTACACAGGATAATACAAATATTTTGTTCCACTTCTGAAGAAAAGGTCCTTGAGGATCAAGCATCTTGTTTTCTGATCCCAAACTTTTGGCCAGAAGGCAATTTAAACAAGAACTTAAGGCATGTATTATGCTTTTAATCCTTCCAGAACCACTTTCCAGGGCTTTGTGTAATTCATTGGAGAACACTCCAAATTTCCCCCCGCGTGCTCCATCTTTATATGTAAAATTCCCCTCTGAGCTTTTCTCTGAGTTCCAATCCTGAAACCTACATAGAAATCAATTGAAGTGTAGAAACAAGCTTAGAGTCAGACATCTCAGCAAATTGATCCACGTTTAATATAACTTTGCTACATTAAATTACAATGGAATAGTTAATTCGCATCAAGTAGGTTAAAGTCTATGTTACAAGATCGAATTTACCAAAATAAAGTAATCCTACATAAAACCAGAATATGGGACGGATACACAGCTTTTCTCTTTCCTACAAATTCCATAATTAGTTTATTCTCCATTCCCTCTAATCTGTTCACTCGTTCAATTTTCTCTTCTGTGTCAAATGCTTACATTAAGACAAGTGAAACTAGTTCAATATGCTTCCTAAACAAAAACATCCAGTGGATAGCATATAAGATAAACAAGTGAACAAATAAAAGGGGTTTCCCAGGTTCACAGAAACTGACCTCACAAATTTCTCTTGCCGGTGATTCATAACTTAAGTCAGTGCATCAAACTGTTCCAACAGGCAGTAAAACGGCAGCCTAGTGCACTAAAACTCCTGCTATGCGCGGATCCGTGGAAGGGTCGAACCACAAGGGTCTTTGTTCCAAGAGGCAGTAAACTTCCAAAATCCTTCAAGGGACGACAGGTTTCTTCATAAAAACCACTTCAAGTAACACATCCAGGACCTACATAGCATTCCCTAAAAAAAATTATCTCCTCCCATATTATAACAGTAAAACCAGAAACCTCATGATATATTTCCTTTGAAGATGCATGATCGGAATACTTTGAGATGCTGTCACATGCAAAACTCTTCGCACAAAAATCACAAAATTTAGAATCAAGAACTGAACTTGCTTAGTCAGTTATAACATAATCTTTTCATCAGCACGGAGGAAGCCAAATATTCAATAGAAAATGTTTACACTTAACACAGCCATAGAGAAAATAAAATAGGAGCCTAAAAATTGCATTCAAGTTCAACGTCATCGAAACTCCAACTTACCACAAGGTCAACTAATCTAATTGAAGACATCTACATCGAAGAAAATATTCACAACATTAATACCTTTATCAGATATAATCAATCATCTAATACATCAAAACATAAAGCAAAAGGTTACCTTTATCATATATAATATCCAAACATAAATCAATTTCTTCATTTCTCAAAGTTATTGTACTTGAAACACTACTTCAAACAAATTGTAGTCCACAATCAACGAAAACAAGGTTTTCCCCAAAACACGTCACTAAACAACTGTCAAATTAAACTCAACCAACAAGAAATTAGTAGTATAACTAATATTTGTACAAATATTAACCACTTGAACAAGACAATACAGTGTAATTTAAATTAAATTTCACAAATTTCAACCATACGAATCAAACAAGTAGTAATTTCAACAATATTGAAGTGAAACGTAGATACATACCGAATCAAATTTTGCGGAGACAAACTGTACAGTACAGCAAGAAACAACTAAGATTTTTCAGAGAGAAGACGAAGACGAAGACGATGATAGAGTGAAGGAAGGTTCCCGGAGACTTCTTCTGTAGGGCTGATTTTGAATTATTTTTTTTCTAAATAGATATTATCAATCAACTTGTCTTTTTAACGGAAAAAAAAACAATATAGAGGGAGAAAACAAAAAAGACGGGTCAATGGGTCATGGACTCTATTAAATCCACGGCAAGTATTTGAACCGGTTCTTTGTCTTAACGGTACTTGTTTTCCAAACTAACGGCGACGGCGCGCTTGCTTGTTTTTTGTTTACGATATTGGAATTAATTTCATATCTTTCTTTAAGCAAAGTATAAAAATGACAATGACTCTCAATGAAGAGTCTTTATATTTGCAGTGTTTAGCGTACAAAAATAATAATAGTGGATGAGAAAGATGGTTTTTTTTATATAAATTTAGTAACATAGATAATTTTTAATGTAACATAAAATTTAGGAAAAGTTATTTGACGGAGTACTTTTAATTTTTAAATGAATAGTTACTGATTTTAGCGATACTTTTTAGTTATAGCAATATACAGTAATACTACGATAAATCTGCATTATGTGTTAAAGTAAATTATGCATGCAATATAAATGTATTATAAGTGTTTTAAAATATGGTATGTTTGTTTAGTAAGAATTTGACATTATAAGTGTATTAAAGTGTGTGATAAAAATATTATCCATCAATAAAACTTGTATTATATGTGTTTTATAAATTTGCTCTTAGTAAAATTGTATTATAGGTGTTAAGTGAAAAAAGAAGAAGATGATGTTATTGCTATATATAATAAATATGTTCTTATTATAGCATATATTTGTAAAGATAAATGGAAAATTTTAGAAATACCAAAAATAATAGACATAGTAAGGCTCTATAGCTATAGTTTTGATAATTGCGCTCTATAGCTATAGTTTCGTTTGTTGTGAAGGCTGCAGTTTGTATATTTCTGTCCAATTGTATATTTCGCTTGCAAATATACAAATAGGTTAAGTATATACAAATTTTGTATTTATACATATAGGGATTTTTTCAGAACTCCGTTTATATAATTCGCTTGTCAATATACAAACAGGGTAATTTATTACAATTTTTCCATAAAGCGTATACAAATAGCTAGGGTAAGCATATCCAAAATTCTGAATTTATACAATCAGGAACTGAGTTTATGTGCATGTCTAAGCAGCACCAACAAGCCCAATGAACTAGCTCGGGTTTGCAAGAGTGTACCATTTCTTGCGAGCAAAATCACATAAATCCCACTAGTTTAGATCTTAATAACTAAGATTCCCAATAGTTTCAAATATTACTTCCTCTGTCATACTTCATGATTAGGATATATGAGTCTGAATCCATGAGATACATGTTTCTGTCGAATTTTAAAATTGAGATACAAAATTTATTTATTTAAATTAATTGGTTGTAACTTATTTCCTTAATTAGAGGAGTAATTGAGGATTTTCAAAATACATAGATAATTAATTTCATTTTATT
>JAJOOE010026077.1:0-13391 GCA_036250405.1 Solanum raphanifolium | reverse complement strand
AACAATAGCTAAACTATCTTTTATTAAGCACGAATACAAATAAATAATAAAGGAGAATAAAGAATAAACCACAATTCTCCGGCCTCCACGGCGGCTCTTCCAAAGTTCCTAAGCTAGAAGAAAATTTATATTGTGTCTTGTATCTTGGTTCTTCCCTTCTTTCGAATAATTATTTCTATGCACTATTTATAGATGTAGGAAACCCTAAATAAAATAATTGAGTCCAAATTAAATTAGGAGTCCAAAACCAAAAGGAATTGGATTCCTTTTTCTCCGCATGTAGCTTCCAATTTTGTGCGTGTAACTTCTTTTGACGTTGCTGGCTGACACTTGGACCAGCAGGTAAGCTCTTCTTTCCTTATTTGCAAATAAATTATATTAATATTATATTAACTTATTTCCATTAAGTTGTCTGCTTGATTTCCTTCTTCAACCTTCCATCTTTAATTCGTTTTAGCTCCAAACTTCTTCATTTTTTCACCAATTTAATCCTATAAATAAAATATACCATTTAACACAATTCATAAAATTCATGCTAAAAAAGGACAAATATAAATAATAAATGTGAGGAAATAATGATTAAAAATATGTATTTTTAGCCTCACATCAGAGGTAGATCCAAATAAGACGGATGCGGTCAATAGTTGGCCTAGACCTGTATCACCGACAGATATTAGAAGCTTTTTGGGTTTGGACGGCCACTATAGGAGTTTGTTGAGGGGTTTTCCTCTATTGCTTCCCCTTTGACGGCCTTGACTCAAAAGAAAGCTAAGTTTGTGTGGTCGGAAGCTTGTGAGAAAAGCTTCCAAGAATTGAAAGATAGGCTTACTTCCGCTCCAGTGTTGACCTTACCGGAGGGTACCGATGGTTTTGTTGTATATTGTGACGCCTCTAGAGTGGGTTTGGGATGTGTCCTTATGCAACATTGCAAGGTGATTGCTTATGCTTCAAGGCAACTAAAGGTACATGAGAAGAATTACCCAACCCATGATCTTGAATTAGCGGCGGTAGTATTTGCTGTGAAAATATGGAGACATTACTTTTATGGGGTCCGTGTGGATAATTTCACTAATCACAAGAGTCTCCAATATGTATTTAGTCAAAAGGACTTAAATCTCCAACAAAAAAGGTGCTTAGAACTTTTGAAGGACTATGACATGAGCATCCTTTATCACCCTGGCAAAGCTAATGTGGTAGAGGATGCCCTTAGTCGATTGTTCATGGGTAGTGTGGCTCACATAGAGGATGAAAAGAAAGAATTGGTTCGTGATGTGCATAGGTTGGCCCGGTTAGGTGTTCAACTAGTGGATTCCACCAAGGGTGGTGTCACAGTCCACAATGGTTCTAAATCATCCTTTGTGATGGATGTTAAGGCAAAGCAAGACCTTGATCCTATACTAGTTGAGTTGAAAGAGTAGGTACTCAAAAAGTCTGTTGAGACTTTCTCCCAAGGGGGAGATGGGGTACTTAGGTACCAAGGTCGGTTATGTGTTCCGGATGTTGATGGCTTGAGATGGGGTACTTAGAAGAAGCTCATGGTTTGCAGTATTGCATTCATCCGGGAGCCACCAAGATGTGCCACGATCTACGGGAAGTGTATTGGTGGAATGGTATGAAGAAGAATATAGCGGGTTTTGTAGCCAAGTGTCCAAATTGCCAACAAGTTAAGGCCGAGCACCTAAGGCTGGAAGGCTTGTCCCAAAATATAGATATTCCCACTTGGAAGTGGGAGGATGTGAACATGGATTTTATAGTGGGGTTGCCTCGTACCTGAAGGCAACATGATTCTATTTGGGTCCTCATAGATCGAATGACAAAATCAACCCACTTCATTCCCATCAAGGTTTCTTTTTCGGCGGAAGACTATGCCAAGTTATATATCAGGGAGGTAGTGAAGTGGCATGGGGTTCCTTTATCTATTATTTCGGATCGGGGTACTCAATTTACTTCACACTTTTGGAAGTCATTCCAAAAAAGGCTTGGCACTAAGGTTAAGCTTAGCACAGCTTTTCATCCCCAAACCGATGGGCAAGTGGAACGCACCATCCAAACCTTAATATGTTGAGGGCATGTGTTATAGATTTCAATGGTAATTGGGATGACCATTTTCCGTTGATAGAGTTTGCCAACAATAATAGTTACCACTCAAGTATTGCCATGGCTCCTTTTCAAGCCTTGTATGGTAGGAGATGTAGGTCTCCGTTTGGTTGGTTTGAAGTAGGTGAAATTGTTCTAATTGGTCCCAAACTAGTTTATGAGGCCATTGAGAAAGTCCGACTCATTAGAGAGAGGTTGAGGACGACCCAAAGTCGGCAAAAGTCCTATGCAGATGTTAGAAGAAGGGATCTAGAATTTGAAGTTAATGATTGGGTCTATTTGAAAATCTCACCTATGAAGGGTGTGATGAGGTTTGGAAGGAAAGGGAAACTTAGCCCCCGGTATGTGGGCCCATATCAAATTTTGAAGCGTATTAGGAAAGTTGCCTATGAGTTAGACTTGCCAAATGAGTTGGGTCTGATTCACCCGATATTTCATGTTTACATGCTTAAGAAGTGAATTGGAGATCCGGTATCCATTATCCCTTAAGAAGGGTTGGGGGTTAATGTGAGTCTTTCATATGAAGAGATTCTGGTAGAGATCTTAGACCGGTAAGTCAAAAGGTTGAGAAATAAGGAAATAGCTTCTGTAAAGGTTTTATGGGGGAATCATTTAGTTAAGGGTGCTACTTGGGAGGCCGAGGCTGATATGAAGTCCCGTTATCCTCATCTTTTTCCTTCTACTCCTATTCAAGCTTGAGGTAAGCAGTTCCTCTTGAATTCCTAGTTTTGGGAGTCATGTGTGTTATATGTGTTTTCCATGATTTCCTTATGTTATGCATGTTCTTGATGAAATTCATTTTTAGTAATAAAATGAGATTTTCATGATTTATGTGTTCCTCAAGTTATTGTGCATTATAGTATGATGTTGCATATTTGACTTCATGAGATGAGATGATGAACATGCTTTATTATGCTTTTGATGAAAGGGAATATTGGCTCTATAATGTTGTGTTGAGCATGCTTTTAGTTGTAGAAGGTAGTTCCTCCTATGATTAAGTGAAACGGTGAGTTTTGTGCATAATGGGTTGTGGATGTAGCTCCTACTTCCTTGTATTGCATTGATTGTCATTGAGATGGAGTTGAGGTTTCCTCCTTTGAATGGTGCATTATTTTGATGTTTCATGCATGATGGGGTGCTAGTCTTGAGTCTTTAATTTTGTAGGGTGTCTAGATCGTCATTCGAGGATGAATGTTCCCAAGGGGGAGATAATGTAACACTCCGGAAACTAGTAGGCTAAACTAGAGATAAACGTAAGGGTTAACGTCAAGAGTAAGGGTTAAGAGCCAAGGAAAATGGGTGAGGGCCAAGGCAAGGGGACAAGGCTGCCCACCTTAACCAAGGCACTGCCCACCAAGACCACGAGGGTCTTCACGAACCGTATTATCGTGGAGGTGGAGGCAGTAGCCCCCTTAAGGTGTCTCAAAAATGGACCCTCCACACGAGCCACTTCACTACTCGTGAAGCCTTTAACAGCTCGTGGGAGTGGTCTTGAACTTGACATAGGGAAAAAGGAGTTTAAGGCAAAGTGGCTTAGGCACTGCCTCAAGGCCACGAAAGGGACAACGGCTCGTGGAGCCCTTCGTGAAGTTGTCTTGGGCATGTGAGCTTAAGGGCCCAAGTGGTCTAGCCACTGCCTCAAGGACCACGAGAGGGACCACGGCCAGTGGTCTTGACCACGGCTCGTAGATCCCTTCGTGGGAATGCCTTGGGCTTGTCAGCTTATGGCACCAAGTTCCTAGCTACTGCCTCAAGACCACAAATGGGACCACGGCTCGTGGAGCCCATCATGGTCCCTGGAAGCCCACTTTAAATGAGGGGCATTTTAGGGACTTCACTTTTTAAGTCCTATCAAAGTGGGGTCATTTTGTATTATTTTTATACAACTATATAAGTCATTTTAAGTCAAAATACACCTAAACTAAGTTTGAATCGATACTTGGATCTTAATATTTGCCTACTATTAATCGATCTAATCATGTTCTTATTATTTCAATTGAATAAAATCAAATTATTAAAGTTAATTTTTTCAAATAAAAAAGATCAACATAAACCAATTAATTGAAAACTTTTAAAGGTTTCACATTAAAAGAAATGCAAAGAAAGTTGTAGATTTGATTTCTTTTTATTTTAATTCTTCTTTTAAAAAAAACAATAAACGCAATTTTATTAAATATACAAAGTGGGAAAGTAACTTAACTTATTAGAACTATACTTCATCTAAATATTATTAACTACATAACGTAGAATATTAAGTTTCGTACTTTAATCAAGAACAAGATAAAAATAAGACTTTACGGCATACAGGAATAATTACATGTTATATAAATTTTACTCTAAATTTAATGATATAAAATTCTCAATCTATTTCATATCATAATGCAAAAAATAAACATATATAAATTTGAGCAATTTCATAACATTGGAATCAGATCTTGCATAATTATGAAATCAAATAATATAATGAAGATCAAGTGTTACCTTTTGTGAAAATTAATTCACTAAGAAAAGACCACAACAGGAACCACGAAAGAAAACCTTGAACTCAACCTTTACCATGTTGTTTTCATCTTTTCGCAAATGTAGTGTATGAATGAGTTTTATATGTGGGGATGGGTTTAGTATTGCTTTTTCTTGTTTTTTCTATCTCCTTTTTGGCAGATTGTTTTCTTCTTTTTTTCTTTTTTTCTTTTTTTTCCTTTTTTTCCGTGTGTTTCTTCTTCCATATTTTTTCTCTATTGTTGTAGTTCTGCCTCTCTTTTTTTATGTGTTGTTGGTAGTATGTATAGGGTGTGTGCAAGTGAGGGAGTTGAGGTGGAGTGTAATGGGATCATGGGGTAAAGGTGGGGTGAGTGGGTGTAATGGGTGTGAGATTAGTATTTTATTTTTAATAATCTAATATAATATAATATAGTAATATTATTTAACATTTTTTTTAAAAATTAAGTAGCTAATAATAAATCATAATTAATAAATACTAGATTATTTGTTAAATAAAAATTAAAAGAAACATATATTTTTATAAACTTTCTTTTCTTTAAAACAAAAATTACACAAATAAAGAAACTCTATTTTTTTTAGTTTTCAAATATTTAAAATGAACTTATAAAAATAAGATAAAAATAAAAATTTCTAATTTAGATCCAAAATAAATATTTAAATATTAAAAGGTGTAAAATTTTAGATTTGATAAAAAATTAGGTGTTCAAAAGATGCCCCTGTTTGCTTGGTAACATGAAGAGTTTTCAAGCAAAGAAGTGAACAATTTGCCTGATTTTTTGCCAACCAATTATTTAAAAATAGAAAATAAATAAAGAAAGTGAATGTTACCAAGCCCTAGCTTTGAGCAGCCTATATATCTCGGGTTATAAGATAATTAGGTCACGTGTAGTTCAAGAACTTTTTTAACAAACTTTCTTTTATCTTTATTTTTTTATCAAGGAAATAATAATTATTTTTTTAAAAAAAAATCTTCGCTTTTTTTTATTTGAAT
Source organism: Solanum raphanifolium (assembly GCA_036250405.1). Classification (NCBI taxonomy): domain Eukaryota; kingdom Viridiplantae; phylum Streptophyta; class Magnoliopsida; order Solanales; family Solanaceae; genus Solanum; species Solanum raphanifolium. The sequence continues at coordinate 7,801 of JAJOOE010026077.1, read as the reverse complement.
TTTATTTAATAAGAACCACCGAACCCTAGGAGGGTGACCTGCGTATCTCAACGATGTGAGAATCAGGTGCACGTAGTTCATGAAGCTTGAAATATAGAGTAAGAATATTTTTTTTTTGAAGAATGATACAAACTTTTTTATTTGTGAACAAACTTTTCATTTTTTTCTTTTGAAGTTTGAAAGAGGATTAAAAACTTCTTTTTTTAATCTATATCACCGAACCTGTGGAGGGATGCCTACGTATCTCAACGATGTGAGAATCAGGTGTGCGTAGTTCTCAAATTTTTTTAACAAACTTTTGTTTTGTTATTGAATATATTGTTTAGAAGGCGCTTTCCGATCTACTGTCCCTCAGAGCGAAGGGTTAGGCAGGTAGTATGGGCCCTCTGACTTCCAGCTATGTGTTGTGCGGCTCCCGCGAAGCGAATGAAGGGAAGCTCTTCGAGCTTCCTTTCAAAAAGAGGAATCACAGCTGATTAGAGTGCTACCAAGTTTCGTTTTTGGTTGCAACCCGAATTCCCGGGAGAATGAAATTCAAAAAGTTGAGGAACGAAGTAACCTCATCCAATGGCCTCCTTCCTCTCCTTTAGAGTTGAGTCACTTCGTACCTTCCTAGCCGTTAATGCAAACTTCTTCTTCTTTTTTATCTTTTTTTTTTCGAACAAGGAAATAAGAATTTATTATTTTAAAAAAATTATTTTCTTTCTTTTTCATTTTATTGAATAAGGATCACCGAACCCTAGAAGGGTTACCTATGTATCTCAACGATGTGAGAATCAGGTGTGCGTAGTTCGCAAAGCTTTTTGTAAATATGTTTTAACTTAATGAAAAATATTCTTTTATTTCAAATATCTTGTTGCAAATATGCAAGGACTAGACTATTTGAGATTGATCAAATAATAATAGATATTTAAAGAAGATACTAAAATAAAGTCATCTAAATAATGTAACAAGTAGAACAGAGTTAAGAATATGAGGGTGTCAAGAAAAGGTTTTTTCCTTAATGGATTTGACCCATGTGTCGAGCTTCATTAATTCAAACAAAATGTGCATGATGCAGATAAAGAGGATCCTATAAGGATAATCAATGTTGAGGCTTGTCTTACTAAGTTTAATAATCTAGTGGAATATGTGTCTAGACTGACTGTAAAACGAGCAGACCACTCGAGTCGGGAAGGGACATGTAACACCCCATAATTTAGTGAGTTGAACTAGTGAGTTCTAGAGCCTTTTGTAGGAGTTTTGAAGTGTCGTATGAGGATTAAAATCAAAAGAAATGGTTCCAATACTTTGAATGGAGGTTTTAGGGGTTAAACGTCCGGGTACGACCCCCAAGGACCACCCAAGGGGTCCTTGAGGGTGGACCCCAAAAACAGTCCCCAAAACTGTCAAATTTGTGACCCACGGATGGCCATCTATGGCTAGTAGATCAAACAACGCCCCGTAGGTCATAGGCGTAGGTCAAGGCCTGTTGAGGCCTGCCAAGGGAAGCCTCAGGTACAAATCACGAGGGTGCAGAACGGGAAGTAGACCCATCCACGGTCCGTGGATGGGTGGGCGTAGGTGCTTCCATATATTTAGATATTTAGTTTTAGTTAGGTGTTTAGGAATTAAGTTAGTTATTAATTAGGGGTTAAGGGAGGTCGGTTAGTTAGTTAAATTACCTCATATATAAGCTTAATAAGTACCTAAACTAACTCATTAATTCATTTATCTTAGAACTCCCAAATCACTATCCAAATATTCTCTCTCTAGAAGCAAAGAAGAAGAAGAGGAGGAGGAGGGAGAGGAGGAGGGGGAAGAGGAAAAAGAAGAAGAGGAAGAAGAAGAACAAGAAGAAGAAGAGGGGCAGCAGCTAGGTCGGATTCACCATTGATTCAACCTTTGTTTAAGGCTTTGGTTAAAAGTATGTGAAGCTTAATCATCTATGAGTTCTTCCACCCATAGAGCCCCCATAGTTTCCCCACTTGTGAAATCAAAAACCCAATTCTAGCTAGGGTTGTGCTTGCATTGTGGGTAGGGTTTGGGTGTGATTCCAATCTAGTGGATATCACCCAATTATGATTGATTTAGCTTTGTTTAATGATATTATGATGTTTTCATGTAATTTCTATGGTAAACCCTAATCTAAATTGATGAATGTGATATTTATGGGTTTATGCCATTAGAGAAAAAGTTGAAGGTTCATAGGTGATCTTCCTAATTCAATGTTATGTGTAGTAATTGATCAAATTTAGGATTATATAATCATGAATTGAACTAGACTCTATTGTGTAGGATTGATCTTGACTTTTAAATTTAGAATTGAACCTTTATGATCAATTAAAACTAGAATCACCTAGTAATGAAAGATGTGTCAAATTATCTTGAAATCTAGGTATAAAGAAGATATCAAGAAAGAAACCTTGAGAGTAAGGTTGTGATCATGATAGCTAGGGCTTTAGGGTGAAGCTAATATGATTAACTTTAGATCCTAAGGCTTTGAGAGTAGAATCTACATATGAATCCAAGGCAAATGAGTAAGAATTGTGTTGAGAGACCTTTACCTACCTAGTTCACCTTATGGATCATAGATGGTAGGAAGTGATAGAATCACTTAGGTCATAAAGAGATCTTTGTCTAATGAAGAGTTCTAGACATGATACTAAGTATGAATATGAACTTAACATGAAAGACTTCTCACATAGTAATGGTTCTAGGTTTGAAAGACTTCTCCTAACTAATTGAACCTAAGGCTAGAGGGTCTTTATACCTATGTCATGGATGGTGATAGTAAATCACACATGATCTAAAAGAGGTATTAGCATGGATTGGTTGTCAAGAACATCTTTCCATAAAATTGAATCAAAATAGAGACTTAATGATTATCTTGTGGGATTTATGCCTAGCACTGAGTGGATATTGAAATGAGATGGAGGTTCCCACCTAGTTGAGTTTGGTATTTCATGGAGGTTCCCACCTAGTTTAGTTTGGGCTTCCCACATGGGATCTCTCACCTAGAAGAGTATGGATTTCCCCAAGTGTGTCTCATGAGATGGAAGCCTCACCTAGTGGAGTTTGTGTTTCTAGTAGCAATCTCTGTATCCCATAACTACATCCCCCGTAGGAAAATTAGCTAGTGGATCCGACTAAGCTAACAAACCGATCCTACCTTAGGCAAGTGGACCAACCCTTGATGGTGTGGGTAACACCATGAAATATCATGTGATAGCTCATATGTTCTCATGTCAGTTAAGGCTATATCCCAATTAAACAAGATTTGGTAATGAACTAAGATTGTGCTCAATGTAGCATCTCGTAAGGTTCAAACCTCATGGGCTAAGATTATGCATAAGCTAGCATCTCCTAGAGTCCAATGCAAGTAATGGTCTAAGATTATGCTTGAAGGAGCATCTCCTAGAGATCAAACTAAATGAACTAAGAGTATGCATTATATAGTATCTCCTAGGGTTCAACCTTAATGAACTAAGATGTACTTAATATAGTATATCATAGGGTTCTAAGTAATGTGGGATTAAGACAAGTTAGTGAAGGACCTCATAATGTTCAAGAGTATAAATGGACTTAGCTATGCCTGAGTAGTGCCTCCTAGAGTCCATAATAATAATGAACTTAGACATCCTAAAAGACGTATATCATTGGGTCCAAATTTTTAATAAACTTAGGTTTTGCTTTAAGTAGCATTTCCTAGAGTTCTAACATGATGAACTAAGATGTACCTAGTATAGTATCTCTTAGGGTTCAAAACAAGAAGGTACTAAGATAGACTTAGTAAAGTGTCTCCTAGAGTCCCCATACTTTAAAAAGAGGGCTAGTCCCTAATTAAGGAACATGAGTATGATGACCTAAAGAAGTACTTAGTATGAGTAGTAGTAAGGGATGCTACTCATGCCTTGCACAAGTATGACTTAAGGTTACCTTATGAGTATTGTCTTACATGAGTTATGCTTGATGGATTGTTGCCATAGATGCCTTCCAAGATATGTTTGACTAAAGGTGATAGTTCCCTTTTCTACATGAAGTAAGCTACTAGTGATACCAAAGGAGGGTGAATATGACTAGGATGACTTCAAGGTTATGCTTAGTGTGAAGGTTAGTATGGGATGCCTTTAATGCACTGCACAAGTGTGCCTTGAGGTTACTTAGAAGTATGGTACTCTTGTGGTTGAAAAGCTTAGAGACTTGACCGTGTATATAGACTATGATTAAGATGACTAAAAAGGGATACTTGGCTTGGGTGGTAATATGGGATGTTATTCATGCTTTGCACTTGTATGCTTTTGAGGTTATTTGAGAATGGTTCTATTATGGTATTGATGACCAAGAGTCAATTATGCTTATATGATTATGTCTTATCTCTTATGCTCATTAAATATGTCTTATGTTGACTTATGTTTGTATGATGCTGATGTTGGAGATCATGCTATGACTATAATGATTATGCTATGACTATGATGATTATGTTATGACTATGTGACTATCTCTTATGCTTATGTCTTATGTTGACTAATCATTTTGAGATGCTCTGATGATGTTGTGCTAGCTTTCATACTTGGTACATTTTGTACTAACGCATAATGCCTACATCCTAATCAAATGTAGGGTCTTGGAGATTGAGTTCTTTTGGAGGCTAGGTTTCTAAGGTGCAAGAAGAGTTGAAGATTTTGGTGAGTCCTCATATCTTCGAGGATAAAACCCACCTTACCTTTATGTCTTTCATTTTCTTGTTAAGATTATTGTATGGGCTGTGTCTCAAGAGTTTATTCTAAAAAGTTGTATTAGATGGTTTGAGACAAAGTGTAGAAAGTCTTCCGCTTGCTTCATGAAAATGACTTCGATTGTAAAAGTTTTAAATTTTCCTATATTTTCTATTATCTTATGTTCAGTATATGTTAAGGGGTTGTATGCGACCCCTTCGGGGTCAAGTACGTCATGTTACATCTAGGGGGTACCCTTGGGTAGTGACAGGACAACTTACTGGTAGTAGAGCTTTCCGGCCTTATTGTTAGTCCTTCTCATCCTAAAACATGTACTACTACAGAATCCTTTCCAGGAGCAATGTCGCATCTCTGGTATCTCAAGGCTCGAGAGCGTAATCGCATCTCCGAATAAAATATCTCAAAAGACTCAGATTGGTGCATAGAAAAGACAATTTATATTGCAATTCAAACAATATCAAAGCGGTAAATAAGCGGATAAATACCACATTAAGATAACAAACACAATAAAAATTAATAACAGCCATATACAAGTCAATATTTACAAGTTCGAATTCTGGTTATCCCCAGCAGAGTCGTCATCTGTCACACCCCTATATATATATATATATATATATATTACCTTAAAAGCGTGAACTCCTACCTTGAATGGTCAATTACTATAATATCCCTAACTTAGGTTGTGACTTTTTCGATGAGTTGTAACTTTTCCGATAAGTTGTGATTTTTCGATCAGTTGTGACTTTTCCAAAGAGTTGTGACTTTTTCAATAAGTTGTAACTTTTCCAAAGGGTTGTGACTTCTTGGAAATGTCATGTTTTCGATGAGTTGTGACTTTTCTGATAAGTTGTGACTTTTTTCAAAGGGTTGTGATTTTTCGGTGAATTGTGACTTTTCTAAAGAGTTGTGACTTTTTCAATAGTTGTGACTTTTCCAAAGGGTTGTGACTTCTCGGAAAGGTCATAAATTTTCAGATAAGACACAAAAAAACACTTGTTTATACTACTCTTTGTTGACTATAAATAGAGGGGTTTCCTCTCCTTTTTTCAACCACAATTTTTTTAATCTCCTACTCTTCTTCTTGCATCTTAAAAAAATTCGTGTGATTTATTGTCATTGAGTGAGTTCGAAGTTCTATCCTAAGAGGGTACATTCCATAACCTCGAGTACTAGAGAAAAATAATTTTGATGATATAATAATTATTGTTTTGCTTAATATATATATTAGTATGTAATGTTCCAATATATGAAGTTAACATGATGTAGTCTAAATTCATTTGTTGTTGTTAACAGTTTCTCTTGTGATGTAAATATATGCTTTTGAGCATCTTTTCCTAAAATTATTAAACTTCTCAAGAGTGAAAAATATGTGAATATATGAATCATTTAAAAATTTATCAATTACAAAATAAATTTTATATTCAGTAACCTGGAATAAAATTTTCATTTTGTCCCTACACTAAATTAAAATCTAATAACTATAAGAAAAAAATAGTAACTTTAATTAAAAGTCCTATTTATTTATGCAAGTATAAAATTTATTAGAAATACATCCATTGCACATTAATCCTTTAGTTATAACATTATAAATTCTCTTAGTTATTATTATTGCAAACATTATTTACACTCTTTAACATTCTTTAGTTATAATATTATAAATTCTCATAGTTATTACATTAATTATTTATATCTTTCATCTTTTCTTGTATGAACTTTTGACCAATAATTTTTCATATTATTACACTGTCCCTATATATGTGATAACACGTTGTTGTTATTTCTCTTGGGATGAATCATGCTTGATTGAATAAATTGAAAATCGTTTACAAGTATATGAACTACATATTTGTTAGGTGTAAGATAAACATGTGATTATATATATGACGGATATAATATATTCTTTAATTTTTGTTTTTAGTTTTTTGGGTAAAAAAAGGAAACCTTTTTCAGTTAACTATGGACAGTCAAATAACTATCTTTGATTTATGTATACAATCAATCGAGAAGTCAAATATGAGAGCTAACAACAAGAACGTCATTTATTATGCTATAACTTATAAAATAAAAATTAATACACAAAGATTATTTCTAAAAAAATAAAATGTAGTTGTTCTCTTCACATGTTCATATGGCATCTAAAGAGTTTAACGTGGAATACACGTGCAAAGTACATCTGGTTAGATGACAAAAAAAATACACAACAAATATCATTTATAAGTAATATTACTAAGATACAACTAATTACATGATTGAACCTCATCAAATTAAAATAAATATATGCATTATTTCATTAACTAATAAAAATTTTCATTGACCATCGTCATAGATTCGCGTGAATAAGATATATATATATATATATATATATATATATATGTATGACGATCCACATTGAACATTCACAAAAGAATCTGCAATATTATTTTGTGCAAAGTTTATTATTCGAATCTTCACTTAAATAAGCAATATTATTCACTATAACATATATTTTTTGAGTTGGTAATCACATGCAAAAAACTAGTATAAATAAATAAATATATATATATATATGAACTTCTTTAACTCGGTCGGCCTATGATGTATATTGAGTATCTAGTGTTTTGGTATTGATACTGCGTTTCTGCATCTCTTTCTGATGTTGCTCCTAGTATGAGCCACCCCAAGTGAGTGTTAGATCTCCAGTAGTCATCGCAAACTCAGATAATGGTGAACTTCTGGCATTCAGAGACTTGTTGCCTTTTCTTCTTTTGTATTTGTCTATGTATTTTGTATTTTGGTTGGACAAACTTTTCTATATATCCTTTATGTACTTAGATGCTCTTATACAATTGATTCCAGGTAATTCTAAGATTGATTCTTGTGTATAGTTGATCTTTCTCAATCACTTTCGAGCCCGTTTTGTATATTATGTATCGTATTTATATTTCTATAGTATGGTCCCTTTATTGTCACGACCCGGGAGCACCCCCTAGTCGTAACCGGCGTACTCGACCTCGAAGAGGTCTAATACAAGCCTCTTAGCATTCATTCATCGCATAACACTAAAAACATAATGAATTTAAAACTTTCTTTACCAAGAAAACATT
>JAJOOE010026076.1:0-12596 GCA_036250405.1 Solanum raphanifolium | reverse complement strand
GGAATTCTCATCCGAGCGCGTTTACTCAGAATGTTGACCAAAGTCAAACTTAAGCCAAATTTCACAGGCTAAAACGCCTAATCGCACCGACTCACACTGAAAACCTCGGGAGTCATGTCGACCATGCTACTAGCCTAAAATGACCCTTCCGGAGCTGATGGAATCTTCAGAATTGGATTCTGATGTCATCTCCTTGAACTTTTGATCGAAAATGATTATTCAAGGTTCATAAGCTCCAAAACACAAAAACTCGCACCAAGACCAAACGAACGACCAGGTGACCGAACTGTCAGTCCCAACAACTTGGGGTCGCTATAGGAACGCTCTAAACGACACACAAAAGGCAAGACACAGAAATGACCATGAGGGTCATTACAGAAAACAAGTAGAAGTTGTAGTATTACACAGTGGAATAGGAAGTCTTGATTGTTTAGCTAAAGGACATACAGTACAAGAAACATCAGAAGCAGAGGGTACATTATTGAAACAACCAAGTTTTCTAAGAGTATGAAATGATACATGGCCAAGCCTTCGATGCCATAGAGACAAGTTTCTACTATCTGCATTTATTAAGGAAGTAGACTTAAAGACATACACTACATACCTTCAACTGGTGATCAACTAAAAGAACATACATGTCATCCTCCACCTTCCCATTGGAGAGGTCCTGGAATAGGCAAAAATCAGGATAAAAAAAGACACCACAATTCAATTCCCTAGTTCGCTTATGTACAGACAACATATTGTACTTGAACTCAGGGATATGTAAAACATTATGAATGTCAGCCCCCCTTAGAAATTGAGAGGAACCAATGTTGTTGACTTTAGTTAGGCTACCAGTTGGCAAATAAACATTCCCCACTTGACAACCATGAAGTGATGTGAATTTAGTGAGCAATTTAGAATTATTAACCATATGCTTAGAATCTCCAGAATCTATGATCCATTTAGCATCAACAGGAACTGAGGAAAACATTTAGGCATACCTGTGACTTGTATAGTGAAATTACTCTTAGGTCTGTCATTCTCCTGGTCAAAAGAATGATACTGCTGCATGTGTTGAGAGGGTGGGAACCACTCTGTGGATGAATAGTAATGTGGTTGCACATTAGACATAAGTGCATGAGTAGGATATGATATACCACCACCTGATGAGAGAGGTATTGGATGAGGATGAGGCTGAGATCTCCTTGCTGAGCTGTTAGAAGAGACACATTGACCCTCAAATACTGATCCATGTGGAACATCTACATGACTACTTGTACTTTAAGGAACTGGTCCTGTTGCAAAATTAGCAGCAGTCACAAGTCCAGGGCTGGTTCTTCTCTTTCCTTTCCAATTAGCTGGATAACTATGGAGTCTAAAACAATTAGCCTTTGTATGACAATAGTCATAGTATCAGTTGTTGTTAAAGGCTTTCTGAGATTTGCAGCTATACCCTGAATGAGAAGAAAAACCTGATCCAGATTGAGTATGACCTTTTCCAGAACTAAAAAATGCCATTCTATCTGATAGCTGTCCAAGATGAGAAGTTTCAGCACTAGCTATATTGGACTTGCCAAGAGCTCTTTGACATTCTTCATCCATTACCAAGGAGTAAACCTTATTCACACTTGGTCTAGGATCCATCATCATTAACTGACTTCTACATTGATTATAGGTTTCATTTAACCCTAGAAGAAATTGCATTAATCTCTGATATTCAAAGTGAATAACATAGGATTTTGACACTTCATAGGCACATCTAGGACAAGGCATGAGAATCAAATTCCATCCATAACTCCTTCAGCTTAGAGAAATATTGAGCTACTGATAAGACTCCTTGAGTCAATGCGGCAGTTTCCTTATGAAGAAAAAAAATCCTAGATCCATCGACTTTATCAATCCTTTCTTTGAGATCATTCCAAACTTGATGAGCACTACTTGCATACACTATTCCACTAAGTTACTCCCAGCTAACAGAGATCATAATCCAGGAGAGAACTATATCATTACACTTCTTCAAGAGATCATGTAGAGGAGCTGGAAATAAACTTTTAGGATATTTTCCATTAACAAATCCTAGTTTGCCTTTACCTAGTAATTCTATCTTCATTGATCTACTCCACAACGAATAGTTTTCAGAACCAGTGAGTTGAATAGAAACTAGAGAACTATCTGGAGTATCACATGCTTGAAGATAGAGAGGATGGTGCATATCAATCACCATTGCCCCTCATTGCACTGTGCTGGCAGGTATCTCTGAGGTTGAATCAGGCGCCATGAATAAACACCTGAGAACTGGAAATCACACACGATCTGAACTGCTATATGGACAATGCAACAAACCTTCAACTGCACTAAAAAACAGTGAGATCTTCAATGAAAACCCTTAAGCTCTGATACCATGAAGAGTAAACTGGAATTAGTTTTAATGAGAATAAAAGAAAAAGTATTCAGTATACTTCAATAAATCAAAATATACCGAGTGTTCATACATGTATACTTATAGTGTGATTCTAAAATCTGTTATTAACTAACTACACTAGTTAGTCCTAACTTAACCATAGTTAATTTGTAACAACTTACTAACTAACTTTGTGACACCACTATTCATCTTGTAACTAATTTGGATGACAACATCTTTTATCATCACTATATCAAACAGAAGTATGGCATGTCCTTGGTCTGTTGTAGGAGAATTTAATGTGAATACATGTGCTACTGAAAAGAAAAGAGGCAGGCCTTTTAATATTTCTGAAAGCCTGTATTTTGTTAATTGTATTGAGGATGTTGGACTTCAAGATGCTAGTTTTCATGGGTCTTCTTTCACTTGGTATGACAATAGATGAGTAGTTATTATCAGGAAGCGGTAAGATAAACTATTGTTTAACTCAGTTTGGGCTTCTTTCTTTAATCATATTTTCGTCAATGATTTACCTAATATTGGCTCTAATCATGCCCCTCTCCTGGTTAATCTGGGGAACTGGAGTCCTCTATCAAGTTCTTTAAGTTTTTAAATATTTGGGTGAAACACAAAGACTTCCTTAAAGTTGTCCTCCAATCTTGGAAGGAGAACATTATTGGAAATCTTATGTGGATCCTACATTAAAAGATTAAAAGAACACATAAGAACCTAAGTGTCTGGTCAAGGGCTACTTTTGGAGATAGCTTCGAAGAAGTTAATGTAATGGAATCCAATATTTTCATGCTAGAACAAAATGTACTTCAAAATGATTCAGATGCCAACAAGACGTTGCTTACTTAGGCAAATATTGCCTACATTCAAGTTCAGAAATGAAAAGAAGCCTTTCTTAGGCAGAAGGCAAGGGTAAAATGGATGGTTGAAGGAGACTCTAACTCAGCTTATTTTCACAGTGTTATTAAGGACAGGAGGAGGAGGTTGAATATTCAACAAATAAAAAATGATAATGGTGAATGGATTGTCGACAAAGAAGCAATAGCTGATGCTGGAGTTAAATTTTTTCAGGATATGTTTGTTCTTCTCAATATGATGGTGAACACCCTTTGATTGATCGTGTTCAACTCGTGATCACTTTAGAAGACAATGAAAACTTGAATGCCTTGCCTACGGTCCAACAAATCAAAGATGTTGTTATGTCCATTGATCCTGATAGTGCTCCAGGTCCTGATGGACTCAATAGTAAATATTTTCAGATAACCTGGGATATCAGATCTCAAGATCTTATCAATGCTATTCATAGTTTTTTTAATGGAACTTTTCTTCCTAATTTTTTTTACATATACTTGTTTAGTCTTAATTCAAAAAATGGATCATCCTCAACATTTCTCTGATTTAAGACCTATCACTTTGTGTAATGTTACTAGTAAAATCATTTCTAAAATCTTGAATGCTAGGATTTCTTCTATCTTCCTAAAATTATTTCTAGAAATCAAAGTGGTTTTATCAAAGGTAGGATGGTTTCTGAGAGTTTTCTTCTTGCTCAGGACATTATTAAAGATATGGGTAAACCTATCATAGGTGGTAATGTTGTTATTAAATTAGACATGACTAAGGCTTATGATGGAGTATCTTGGCCATATCTATGCAATATTTAACGAATATTTGGTTTCGATGAAAAATAGATTGACCTTATTTTTAGATTCCCTCCTAATAATTGGTATTTTTTATTAGGGAAAATGCATAAGTACCCCTCAACCTATTCCCGAAATCTCAGAGACACACTTATACTATACTAAGGTCCTATTACTACCCCCCCCCCCCGAACTTATTTTATAAATAATTTTCTACCCCTTTTCGGCCTACGTGGCACTATCAACCAGATAGCTTGAAAAAATTATCAACACGCACTGGGCCAGAAGATAATGCCATGTATGCCGAACAGGGGTAAAAAATTATGTATAAAATAAGTTCGAGGGGTAATAGGACCTTAGTATAGTATACGTGTTTCTCTGAGATTTCGAGCATAGGTTGGGGGGGGAGGTACTTATGCATTTTCCCTTTTTTTCTATTATCAATGGTGGAATATAAGGTTTTTTCAAATCAGAGAATGGCTTGAGACAAGGGGACCATAACTCCTTCTCTTTTTGTTCTTAGTGCTGAACTTTTGTCTACCATGCTTAATAAACTTCAAGAAGATCAGAAACTTCTATATGAACAAGAAAGGTCTTTATATCAACCATCTTTGTTTTGTTGATGATGTTATTTTGTTCAGTAGTGGTGATAAAAATTCTTTAAAAAAGATTATGATAGTCTTGAGCTCCCATGAGAATGCTTCAGATCAAAAGATCAATATTTAGAAAAGTTCTTTTATCCTTCAGCCTAAGTCAAGTTCCAAAAGAAGAGATAGAGCTAAAAGACTTACTGAAATGAGGGAAGAAGAGTTTTCAATCAAGTATTTGGGTTGTCCTCTTTGTCTGGGAAAAAGAATCTCCTTATTTTCTGATATGATTCAAAGATTCTTAACACGACTTAGGGATGGAAAAATAAATTTATTTCTACCGGAGACAAGAACATCTGAATCAAAAGTGTACTACAGGTTGATGATGATGTCATGGACATCATAGATCACACGAAAGGTTTAGAGGAGCATGATGGACACCAAATAAAGACATATAATATGTTAAAGGTCCATCAAAGTGAATAGAAGGAAGAAAGTGGCCATGTGTGCAAATGACAATCTCAGAGTATAAATATTTCCTTAGTATAAATATTAGTCTTTTTCATTTAGAAAGACTTAGAGTATGTTGAGTGTTGAAATTGAATGCTCTCAAATTGTAATTTAGTGTTAGTTTAATTCCCTCAAGGAATTAGTAAGTAATTAGTGGTTAACTCTTAGAATTGATAGTTAACTTCTTCTAGATTAATCCATCATCGAGTTACCCTCTTTGTGGATTCAATTTGGTTTTCTCATTTCATTTGAGTTTGTGTTATTGTTGTTTGATCGGATTCAATTGAGAGGTGAAGGTATAAAGTTCTTTGTTGCTCATAAATTCGTTAGATTTTGATAATTCCACATATATTTTCTTATTATCTTTCAATTGTTTCTTCCATCCTTATCATTTGGTATCAGAGCCTAGGTTTCGATTTGTTCTTACAAATCTAGTCTTGGTTTGAAAAAAAAAAGAGTAAAAAGAAAATCTCATTTTTTTGTTTTGATTTGTTGTCTTTGACACTAGATCCTTGTTCCCTAGTGTTTTTTTGAGTGTAGGTTTCAACTTTTGTTCAATTTGGAGTTGTAAAAGTGAAGTTACCATTGAATGGTTTCAAGCTTTTCAAAATTTTAAAGTGGGTCTTATGATTGAGAAGAAATCAGAGGTTAATAATTATTGGGCTTCTCTAAGTTGAAGGGGAAACAATCCTAAATTTTGAGTCAATTCTGAGTTGATTTGAGTGTATTGAGATTTAGTGTGTCTTCTTGGTGTCTTCAAGTTATTCTTTAAGAAGAAGAAGAAGAAGAAAGAAAGTACATTTGATCCAACATTTGCAAGTCAAAGTTGGTCAAAAGTGTTTTTTTGGTCCACTTGTGGAAATTTGAAAAAACAAATCGAAATTCAAAAAAAAAAAAGGAAAAAAAAATTCCACGTGGACTACCACGTCAGCAGTCAACTGCCAACACAACAACCACTTCAGTGCCAACACAGTGCCAGCTCAGTGCCACAATAGCTGCTCACTGCCAAGCCGTCCCAGGCGCGCCACATGGCATGTGTGGCTCAGATTCATAGAGCAAAATGTACCGGTTTTTTCTTAAGACCCCAAAAATATTCTAAGTATTTTTGGACCTAAATTTTTTTCAAGTGTCCAAACTTCGCGATTCATTTTCTACACTTTTTTTTCTTCAATTCCTCACCTATTTAACAATTAACTAACATCTTTAGTTACTTGTTAACTAGTTTTAATCATAATATTATCCGATCAAAGTCTTAGAAGTGATGAACTTCTTTGAGGCTTAAATTTTTTTTAAGTCTCCAAATTCAACTTCCACAGTCTTTTTTCTTCTATTTCTCAACTATTTAACAATTAATTAACATCTTTAATTACTTGTTAACTAGTTTTTAATCACCAAATCATTTCTTTGATCCTTCAAATTAAGTAACAAGAAGTAATTCTTCTACTTTTGTTACTTAGTTTGTTTTGAGTCAGAATATTTTGGTGTTTCTTTCTTCTACTTTCTCACCTTAATTCTTTGATAACCTTCTTGATTCAAGTCCTTTAGATTTTTGAGTCATCCTTCTTTCAAGAGTCACAAGAATCCACTCCACCATAAAGAATTAGTGATCTTGTGAATTGATTGGGCAAAGGTAGTTCTCTATCAACTTTGGGAAGACATTTTAAGAAGGTGAGTGTGATATCAAATACCAGAGGTGTGAGGAATTTTGCCACTAACCTTGTTTGCTATGTTTTTTAGGTACCCAAGGTGATTACAAGGAAGAATGTCATCCGTAACTTCCGAATATTGTGGAGATGACATTAGTGAATACGCTTGTAGCAATATGATCTATGAGCATGGTAAAAATGAGTTTTGTGATGTCTATGATGATCCTTATGAGCATGATAATTGGGCTCTTGTTTATGATGGTGATTCTTATGAGGGATATGATGGTCCATGGGATAATGAACAACATGGTGGTGAGAACTACTACTCCGGAGATGATTTTGAGATGAATGGAACTTATGACTCTTGTGATGATGTTGAAGGGGTAGAAGGACTTTATGGTGTATACCATTGGGACGATAAATGTTCTCATGCTTTGCACCATGGTTATGATGGTGATGTGAGGTATAATTATTTCTCTCACAGGTCTGATGAATGCTTTGAGCAGAATCTAGAAGGAAATAGAAGTTGTGAGGTTGGATTTTCTTCCTCGTCTTGTGCTACTTCATATTCTAAGAAAGAAGGCATATATGTTTAGGCGGGACCATTTCAAGGTTGTCGTGTGGACCATAGAAGCTATACATTCACTACTTCTCGAAATATGATGACTTATTCTTCTCATCCTAGTTCTAACGTTTCTTGTTATCCTTATGGTGATGAGCTTGGAGGTAGATGAGGAGGAACACTAAGCCATGAAGTAGTAGATTTAAGAGAATCTTTTACAACATTGAGGGAAGATTTTGATGATTTCTTGCAGATGTTTGAAAAGGTTAAGTCTATGGTACAAAAGAGGCAAGTTATTCATCATGAAGATAAGCCTAAAGAGTTACCCTTGGAAGCAAAACAAGATACTCCTCGTTAGGATGGCACTACGGAGTTGAACATTGAAGTCAAAACACTCACTTTTTGTGCACCAAAATGGAAGTTAAACATTAAGGGATCTTCTAACCCATCACAAAGAATCCTTGGCACTTGTCCTAACTCCCATAAAATTGAGAGACAAAAGATTGAGAGAAGTAAGGGTGTGAAAAGTGACAACTCTAGAGTGGAAAAAAGAGAGGTGGGGTGGAGTGATGTGAGAGGGTTGTCATATTCTTCTCCTAACTCATGTAACTTTTATTTCTCTAGTTGTTTGAAAACTTGTTCATAGTGAGGCACCTCAAAATGTGAAGAATCATGAGGTTCTTGAAAGCTTCCAAAAGGAGAAAGTGTGCTCCAATGTTGATAGCCAAGGTGAAGACACTTTTTCCTATGATCTACAAGGTAACAATGCTAACTCTTGCATTTTGTTGAACTTGGAACATCATTGTGTGGCTAGTAGCCCATTGAGTGTAAATGATAGCTTGTCGCATAATGAGTCTTTACCTTGTGATGTTATTGATAGTACTTTGTTGTGTGATGATTATATCTTTGTTGTGAGTGAGCAAGCACTAGCTGATCCTATTGATGATCGAATTGACTCTTCTAGTAAGGCCGATTTGTGTCCACCTAGTGTTGGCACTTATAGCTTGAATGAGGGTACATTGTCATGTGATGAAAGTGATGCTACACTAGTTGATCTTATTGATGACCAAGTTGATTCTTGTACAAAGATCAATTTGTGTCCACCTAGTGTTGACATTAATAGTTTGACTAAATCCTTAAACCTTAACACCATTTCTTGTTTTTTCTAATGAGAATCTTAAGGTAGAATGTTTGTTTAAGGATAATCTCTTGTTTGATGACGACATGACTTTTGAGAGTGTGCATAGTGAAATGCCTTATATTGTTGGAAGTGTAGCCACTCTTGGAGGCTATCAATTGTTTGAGAATCCACAATGGTGAGATGAGACACTTTCCAAAGATGAAAATCTCTTGTGTGAAGATGATAGTATATTTATTGGAGATGGTTGTGTTTAGATGAAAGGGGATTCTTATGTGTTAATTGTTATTTCTTCCTTATGTGTTCCAATTCTTCGTATGAGTTGTGATTCTTTACTATATAAAGTGGAGTCCAAACTTGGGAACATCTTGGATGAAGTTCATTTATGTAAGCCATTTCTTTACTACTTGTTTGCATATGATGATGTTCACACTTTTGAGTGGAGTATCATATTGGAAGATAAGAGTGTCAACTAGGTAAAAATGCGTGTACTTGATCCATGTTCATGGATTTCCTTTCCATTTGACCCCGGTAATGAGTTGAACTATGTCACTTGTTTAGTGATGCTTGGTCAAGATGACAAGCATAATTTGGAGGAATTTGTAGGAACCTTTCCCTATGATGGAAAGTTCTTCTTGAGGGCTTACAATCCACTTGAGGGACCTACGTTGTGTTTGGGGAAGAGTACTTTTCTAACCCCTTTTCTTTACTACCTCTTTGCATATGATCTTGTTTATTGCACATCTTATGGGAGTAGGGGTTATTTGTTAAGAGAAGGTGAAGTTTATCTTAAATTCGACAAGTTGTCTTTGTGTGTTCCATCTTGTGATGTAACGAATGCTAGGATCCTTGAACCTAGTTGTGAACTTTTATATAGGAACACCTTAGATGACTCCAATGTGCATGGCACCTTTCTCTACTATCTCTTTGCATATGATGAGTCTCATATTTGTCTTACATGTGCATTGCATTTGGGTCGGAGTATCATTGAGGTCTATACTTGCTTGTATGACCCGATTATGTGGACATATTATTATTTTGACCCCGGTGAATGTTTAGGAGTATTTGAGCTTGTAGAAGTGTCATCTTTTGAGTGATGTTATCATTTTTATGTGGAGAATAACAAATTTCCTTGTTCTCTATCTATGGTCTTAATAGTCATGATAATAGAAGATACTTGGTTGTTCCTTGAGTTTGAGTCTCCTTGGTGTAATGCTTTTTATGCTAACCATTGCACTAACCCTCATGATATGAGGATATGTTTGTTGTTTGTCCTTTACATGGTTTTGCAAGGGATGGATTCGAGGACGAATCCCTTTCAAGAAGGGGAGGATGATAACGTCATGAACATCATAGATCACGTGAAAGCTTTAGAGGAGCTTGATGGACACCAAATAAAGACATATAATATGTTAAAGGTCCATCAAAGTGAAGAGAAGGAAGAAAGTGGCCATGTGTGCAAATGGCCATCTCAAAGTATAAATATTTCCTTAGTATAAATATTAGTCTTTTTCATTTAGAAAGACTTAGAGTATGTTGAATGTTGAAATTAAATGCTCTCAAATTGTAGTTGCTAATTTAGTGTTAGTTTAATTCCCTCAAGGAATTAGTGAGTAATTAGTGGTTAACTCTTAGAATTGATAGTTAACTTCTTCTAGCTTAATTGATCATCGAGTTACCCTCTTTGTGGATTCAATTTGGTTTTCTCGTTTCGTTTGAGTTTGGGTTATTGTTGTTTGATCGGATTCAATTGAGAGGTGAAGGTATAAAGTCCTTTGTTGCTCATAAATTCGATTAGATTTTGATAATTCCACATATGTTTTCTTATTTTCTTTCAATTGCCTCTTCCATCCTTATCAGGTTTGCCCTCTCATCTTTTAGCCATCATTCAACCTCTAAAGACTGTTTTCAATATTATTGAGACTTCTCTGAATAGGTTTTTCTGGAGTGCTTCTGATGGTTCCAAGAGGTGTCATTGGGCGTCTTGGAATAATTTGTCTTTCCCTTTTGATGAAGAGGGCATGAATTTTAGAAAATTATATGATACTAGTGTTGCTTATTGTGCCAAACTATGGTGGAGGCTTATGAATGAAAAGTCTCTCTGATCTGATTTTCTTAATGCTAAATACAATCAGCGATCCCACCCTATTGAAACAGTAAGGAGAAAAAGGCAATCACATACATGGAAAGGTATGTGCACTATTAAAAATGAGGTTTAATAGAACATTTGTTGGGCTATTGGAAAAGGGGATGTTTCCTTTTGGTTTGATAATTGTTATACTTTTGGTCCCCTGTATCTAGACCAAACAATGTCAGAGTCAAAGATGTCTTCAATAATGTTAGGTGGAATTGGAGGAGATGTGGTCGGGTCCCTGATTTTATCAAAGCTCACATTAATAGCCTTCCACTTTTTTATCCGATAAAAATGATTACCCATATTGGAATAAGACTAATTCCGGTAATTTCTCTATGGGATGTGCATGGAGCCTATTGAGAAATTCTAGAGGTAAAAAAACATTAGCTTCTAAATTGTGGCATAAAGTTGTGCCTTTCAAAATGTCTTTTCTAGCTTGGAGTGTGCTCTACAACAAAATTCCCACAGCTGATAGACTCTTCAGTCACTGATTCACCAAATTGCAGTTGTTGTAGGATACCATAACCTGAAGATCTTGCTAGTTTATTTTTTTATAAGTAATATTGCATCTTTTGTTTGGAAATATTTTTCTAACATTTTTGGTACTGCAGGTAATTGTGGCTCTATGTTTAATGTTATCTCCTCTTGGTGGAATCATGTAACGACGTGTAATCCTCTCGATGCTTTGATGGTGAAGATCTTCTCTATTGTTGTTATTTGGAGTTGTGGAAAAATAGGGGTAGCTGCAAATATGGGAACAAGAAAACTTAACTTCCAAAGATGCTTCTCCAAATTTCTAACATTATTGTGTTGATTGCTAGAGTGCAATTCCCCGAATTGAAAACTGATCTATGTTGGGAGGATATTGTTATGTTGATTAATAAACAACTAGCTTTCAGGTCATATAAACTTGTTTTCTGCGACAAACCTCCTCCTAATTTCTTTAAGATTAACAGTGATGGGAGTGCTAAGAACAATATTTGTGAAGGTGACAGAGTAATTAGAGATTGCAATGGCAAATTTATGATGGCTTTCACACTTCCTTTTGGTAGAGGATCTAGTAATGTGGCGGAGGCTAAATCTATTCTCTTTTGTCTCAAATGGTGCATCCAAATTGATGTTACAAGTTTGGAAATAGAAACTGATTCTAAATTGTTGATACTATGGGTAAAAGAGGTTTTTAAAATACCATGACAACTTTTGCATGTTATCAAGGAGATAAGGGGTCTTCTTCCAGGCACAAATTGGTCAACACAACATTGTTTTAGAGAAGCTAACCAAGTGGCAGATAAACTTGCTTCTCTAAGTCATGAAATTCAGAATGAAATCATTTTTCATGACTTCCAAGAGCTACCAAAACAAGTGAGCGGTCTGTTATCTCCTGTATTCAGGTTAATCAAAATTACAGAAACAGAAAAAAGATGAAATAGACAGAATGAATTTAATCCGAGTCCACAGAAACCACTGTGTATCCTTAAGAAATTTAATCCCCTCACTGTACCCGAGGTTGCAGATTAATTCCTCCCAAGATAAAACGGATTAACCTGTTAAAGAAATAGCGGTACCTCAAACTTCAATAACTTCAGTGAACGCAAGAACAGCAACAAGAGCACACAGACTCAGTCGATCGACAATTTATTTATGCAAGAAAATGTATGCAGAGAGGATAATTTTTTCAGTGTTTGAAAAAACGAAAAAGACCTCCTATTTATAGCCATTTGTAGCAAGGAACGCGTCTATTCAGAAAAGTCTGTTCAGACCCATTTTTTCCAGAACATTGTATCCTTTGGGAAAAGTAACGACTTTTCGGAAGGATTACCGTTTGGGAAAAGTAACGACTTTTCGGAAGGATTACCGTTTGGGAAAAGTAACGACTTTTCGGAAGGATTACCGTTACACGTGAATTTCAAATAAATTTAGTTGCGCCAAATTAATTCTGTTATTTAATTAACATTCTGAATTAATTTATAAGAGAAAGGAAATG
>JAJOOE010026073.1:0-14689 GCA_036250405.1 Solanum raphanifolium | reverse complement strand
AGTCATTCTAGTATGGGCTCTTCCATTTGCAGTATGCTATCACCACTGCAGGAAGAGATGAAGTTGTAATTTCTTCTTCACGTAATTATTTATTTTTAGGCTCTCCTTTCATATAGGCTCTTCCATTTTATGGTTATTATTTATTACTCCATTTAGATTGTAAAATCTCATTTCCTTTTGACAGAAATAAATGTTTTAAACCATATCTAGGCACTAATTTATGCACATTTTCTTTATTTATCTATAATAATTTTCTTTATATTTATAAGAAAAAAATTCATGACATCTTCTCTAGTTCAATCAGAAATACTTTGTTTGTTTTAATCACCCATAACCAATAGTGACTTTTCATTCGAAAATGCAGCTTTACTGTAGTGAACAAAATTCAGATTTTTTGTGTTATACGGATTTTTATTTAGAAACTGAGAATTACACAATGTTTTGAGCATATTATGTTGTTTCTAAATAATTTTCTTTTAAAAAATATCGTATATGGGTTGTGTACCAAAGAGCTGAACCACTGCTTGTTCAATCACAAATTGTACTCTGAACAATTTATATGACTTGCTTTTTTTTTAATCAATTTCAAAAAGAATGACATCTCTTTATTTAGTACTCCCTCTGTCCCATAAAATAGTTATTCCATATTACTTATCACTTACTAAATCAGGATAGAATTAATTAATATTTTTCTATTTTATCCCACAATTGATGGGGTCTTTATTTAACTCCCTCTATCCCATAAAATAGTTATTTCATATTACTTATCACTTACTAAATCAGGATAGAATTAATTAATTATTTTATCCTTGCGGTGTTTTGGTTTGCAGACTTGACGCATTACGTTTTAAAAAAAAAAAATTAAAAAATTACAGTTTTGTTGTTAAACTAGACTTTGATAAAAGCAAAGTTTGTTCAATTCCTACACTAAAAAAAAAAAAAAAGAGTATTTAATTTGAACAATCATAGAATTTGTGGTGGAAGTTTACCGATTTTTGAAGACTTAAAGAAATAATTAGTAAAGGGTGAAAAATTGTTTACCATCTTTTAACTTTGGTTTAAAAATCAAATTCTCTTTCAACTTTGAACAATATCTATTTTCCTCCATTATCTTTATATTATTATTATTTTATTACCCTTCCTTATAAGCCAACAACATTTAGGACTAACACTGCAATTGAGTATTGTACCCAAAATTATTTGAGTGGTACTTTTAATGTGTATCTATCTGTTTAACACGTGTATATGCTTCTTTTTTCCTGCAAATGACGCGTATGCCAAAGCAAATTCTTTCTCCCCTGCAATCTATTTTGCTCATTCACTTCACCTCTTCTTCCGGAAGTTTGGGTTAACTTTGTTGCTGGATCTAATGGACGCCGTAAGCTTCTGCTTATTTTTTTATTTTTTTTTGTGTCCTGTGTTGATGATTTGGATATTGCTTCCAATTTTTGTTGCTTTGTTGGTATGTGGTTGTAGGTCTGATGCATGGATGGATAGAATTTCTATGTTAAATCCACTTCTTCGTCTCATATGCACAGGACTGTAGATCCATCTCAATTTTGCAATGACTTGTATCACATACCAGAAAAGGCCTCAAGATTCAACTGGGTATGATGCAAATTTCTCTGTGTACACGAACAAAGAAGATACAAGAGTAAACCCTAAATGTTAGACTAAACAAAATGAGAATTTTTTACACCAATGATTACTCATCATTGACATGGCAAATGGTGATAAGTCTAACGAGAAGATTTACTCAAAGGACACAATGAAGAATTCTGGGAGTAAAGAACTAGAAGAGTCCATTTCATTAAACAAGTACTACTTGATAATTCCAAATATTCTTAAGGCATTTACAAAATACTCTTGGTTCTGTATTCTAGAGAATAATATAGTTTCTTTGATCTCATATGTTATTAGAGAATGTTGATACATCAATTTAGATTTGGTGATATTGCAGATACATAGATGAAATAACACACACATCTAGGTGTTGTAAGCTGGAGTTTTGTTGATTTGATCTAAATAATAGAAAAAGGGGATCCTACCGGAGCAACCATGGTACTGCAAAATTGGTAAGGATCGTTGCTATTAGTGCTACTTCAGGAGGAGTCATATGTTCTCAGTTTATTTACTATTATATTGTCGCAATTGGATTACATTTTATCTTTTTGTTCCATTTGACATGGTGTTTGTCTCTTCCCTGCTGTGTTGTGATATGTCTTTGTGCTCAGTGAATCAAGGTGATTAATGCTGTTATGAATGGGGGATTGTTAAATTACGCTTGAAGTCCTAAAAAGATGCCTATATATAGAAGAGGAAAATAATCCTCTAGGGCTTATGCACACTCTAATTGGATGATTGTTACATATTGTTTCATATCGTACTATATTATTTTAATAAATACAACATTTGGATAGATTGTATTCATTTCCGTCGTTACATAATGTCTCACACCAACAATTTGAATGATAGAACTACAAGAAAAGTAGGATATATGGTAGAGCTACTATAAAAAGGTATAGTTAAAAGGATAAAATATGATTATTAAAAAGTAAGTAAAGATAAAATGAGAAGAAAATATTAAGGTAACGACGCGATCACATCAAATCGGTTATTACGCAAAATGGGACTTTTTGTTGTTAGCTAACGATATGATACAATAATATTTAAGTAACAATCAAAACACAATTGGTAACAACCATCCAAACAAGGTGTAAGAGTTATGTTATTTTCTTTTCATTAGCTATTTCATAATAATAGTCGGGGATCTCCCTTGTCTATTTTTCATTTGCTCTTTGATTGCATGAACAATCTATTTGTAATTAAATCCTTTGATGATCAATACAAAGCTTAATTTGTTACATTGTTGTTCTACTCCATGCCTCTCTGTCCTGTTAGCATGCTCGATGTGCAGTTCAACACCCTCTTTGAATCAGTGAAGGCACTGCAAGATTGGGCGGAAGTGATGCAAGGGAGTCATTCTAGTATGGTCTCTTTCATTTGCAGTATGACCACTAGCAGGATGAGATGCAATTGGACTCCACAGCTTCGGATTTTTGTCATCACTTACACCACCGGACATAATCTGAATTTTGAGATTGAGGATGTTGACAAGTGACAACCAACCGTTAGCTATGGAGTCTTTCACAAATGTTGGTTTTGATATGTATTATTGAACTTTAGAAAAATCTGGTGGTCCATCAAGGCGTAGAAGGATAGTCTATTTATTTTGGTTGTATATACTGCAGATCTGTGCTTCATAATTTTTTCTTTTTATGAATTTTTGATAAAGATACTCGTGAACTGTTGTACAAATTTTCAGAATCATTCACGACTTGGCAAATAGTGAACAAATTGATATATCTACATGTCTGGGGTCTCTCATGAACTCAATCAGTTCATTTTGTGTTCATTGGGATTACATGGAAGGTGAACTTTCCCTTCAAATGCTCGGAAACTTCACTATTCTCCGAGAATCTTATCATTGGCACAAAAAGGTTAGTATGAAGTATAAACTATGAACATGTGTTTATAGTGCCTTATTAGAAAAGTCACAACCATTTAAAAAGTTCACAACTCTTCATTTTGCACGTTAGTGGCATTGGATGCCCTCACATTATTTCATTCACTATTCTTTGTAACATATGTAACCTATAGGCCATTTATCTTCACTATTCACTACCACATTATCTTTCTATTCATTGCTAGGAAGACTTCCTCAACTATAAATAGTTGTGCTCTTCTTTTATTTTGGGAACATAAGAAAATATAGAGTGCATAAACTTAGTCAAAAAGAGAGTTTTTATTAGTTGAAGGGAGGTGTTCTTTTTGTGGAGCTTTGGACTCAACTTTTGTCCAGAGTTTGTTGAGTTGTACTTTGTGATTAAGCTGTTGTATCCAGGAGTGGACAAGTCAAGAAGGACTACTGCTGGACTGGTGAAAACAGTTGTTACAGTGGACTTGAATCTCTTTAAAGAGTGAAATATCCGCGCCTCAGCCTGAAGAGATTTTATTTCTTCATTTTATTTTCAATTGTAATCTTGTAATATTGTAATTTTCACAAACAATTTTAAGGAGGTTTCATAATGGCTACAATTGAAAAAACCGTGGATGTTAAGATGGGATACCTTAACAAGCCATTTTGGTTCAATTATAACCATTTCAAGAGATGGAAGGGTAAAATATTTTTCTACTTAAGTTTTCTCAATGTTTCTTATGTGTTAACTGAGAAGAATTTTAATAAAGTTGACATCACCTCTATGAATGATGATGAAACTATTTCTCATCTAGAGAAAGTGGAAAAGTACAATGGTGATTTCTATAAATGTCGGTATTATATTCTTAATGTCTATCTGATAATTTTTATGATTATTATAATAGAACTTATTGTAGTACAAAGAAAATTTGGAAAGCATTGCAGAGTAAGTATGATACAGAAGAGGCAGGAGCAAAAAAATATGCGGCTAGTAGATTTTTTCGTTTTTCCAAATGGTGGACAATAAATAAGTGGTAGACCAAGCTCAAGACTTTATAATGATTGTTGGAGAGCTCTGATCCGAGGAGGTCAAAATTGGAGATAACCTTATTGTTTGTGGCATTGTAGATAAACCTCCACCTTCTTCGAAGGAATTTCAAAATTTTATGCGCCACAAACAAAAGGAGACCTCTCTTGAGACGTTGATAATGAAAATCCATATGGAAGAGGAGGCAAGAGGCCAATATGCACTTTTACAATCAGAAGAAAGCATCATCACAACGAAGGTAAATTTAATTACTTCAAATAATGCTACTCCTGAATCTCACAAAAATACTTCTTTGAAGCCTAAGAAGAAGAAATTCAAGAAAAATAATGGTGAAGATAAGGGACCGTGTTTTGTTTGTGGCAAGAGTGGGCATATTGCTTGATTTTACAAATTTCGGAAACGTGGTCCTACACCTCAGACAAACGTTATCGGAGAACCTTTTGTGGCGGTTATTACAAACATAAACATAGTTGAAAGTGTTGATGGATGGTGGGCTGATTCTGGTGTAAACCGTCATGTCTGTTATGACAAAGATTGATTTAAAAAATATACTCATTTTGAGGAACCCAAAACCATCAAGCTTTGTGATTCACACACTACTCAAGTGATTGGAACAGGAGATGTCGAATTGTGTTTTACCTCTGGAAGGGTGTTAACTTTAAAAGATGTACTTTATACTCCTTTCATGAAAACAAATTGTTGTCAAGTTTTCTTCTTAATAAAGCAGGCTTTAAATAAATTATTGAATCTGATCAATATATAATTGTGAAGAAGGGTATTTTTGTGGGAAAGGGGTATGCTTGTGATGAGATGTTCAAACTGAATGTTGAAATGAATAAAGTTTCTACTTCTGTTTATATGCTTTCTTCTACCAATTTTTGGCACGCTCGTTTGTGTCACATTAATGATCGTTATGGTGAAATCATGAGTGGTGTAGGATTAATCCTAGTGATTAAAAAGAATTTTGAAAAATGTGAGGCTTGTAGTAAAATCACAATCACAAAAAGCCCTCATTTTCAAGTTGAATGAAAAACTGATTTATTAGAATTAGTTCATACTGATATTTGTGAACAAGGTGGAATTTTAACTTGTTTGGCGCACTCGTTTCCCTGGCTTTTGGGTCCCAATTGAAACAACGTGTAAAGTTTGAGATTAAATTTTAATGATATTTGAATAATATTTAGTTATGACACGACAATATTTAAATTTAATAAAGAACAAGTAGTGCCAACTCCACAGCTTTTTGCTTTGGCAATTCCCATAGTGGCTAGATAGTGGGAAAATGTATTTCCACAAAAACGCGGGTATAAATAAGCAGGTCTAATTTTGTGTCAAAAACAAAAGCAAGTGTGGACTAAATAAGCAGGAGCACAAAGGGGCAAACGTTAGTGGAATTCTGTTGTATTGTATGGAGCATCTTGTTCAGCAAGTTTCAGAGGTATGTTCAGTAATGCCTTGTCAACTGGACTGGTGTCAACTGAAGCCCAATGGCTGGGCATTTTGAAGCATAAAACACGACGATGAGTTGCAGTACCAGCAAACAATCTGTGAGTCAGTTGTGAATATCAAACTATTTTTGCTTCACTTGTCAAACTTTCAAGATACTCCCACAGGGTTCGAGCATGTGTCTCCTTAGAAATATGGTTCAACACATTATCGTCAACCCATTGCCTAATGAATCCACAAACCTGTCTATGCAACAGATTTCACTCTTCATCTGTTTTATTATCAGGCTTTACAGTGTTAAAGACTGATTGATAAAAATTCTTGACATAAAGCAGATCTTCCATTTTCCCTTCCAAATGACATAATTACCCATTCAAAGTAACCATTCTACTTGTGTTGGCTTTCATCGTTTCCCCCTAAAAAATAGTTATTGCAAACTAAAGTAAATCTTTTATGATGTGGAAGTTCAGACTGTGCTGCAACCACAGAGCATACTCAGATAAAATATTGGCTCTGATACCAGTTTGTTGGGAAAAACGTGGACAAGCACAAAAATATATATAGTAAAAGTAATGGAAATAAAATGGAAAAATAATGACACCAAGAATTTACGTGAAAACCCTTTTAAATAAGGGAAAAACCACGGGCCAAGAGGAGCAACTGATATCACTATAGTAAGAAATTTTACACCGTGTAGTCACGAATACAATACTCAAAGTGACTACTACACACTCAAAAGGAATAACACTCTTTTGGTTTCCACCTTACTAAAATATCGCTTACACTCTATTTTTCTTCGCAGACTATTTTTCTTGTATAGTCTATGAAATGCCTCACTTTGCTCTCAAAATGGTTTTTTCTCTCTAACTTGGTGTGTTCTACAAATGAGCAAGAATGCTCTATTTAGAGGAAGAGAAAACCATGCCTATGTCACTAATGACATAGACAAATGAACAAATTTCAAAGGTAGGTTGCAAATCTTACCAATTTACCAACCACCAAATCTTTTATTTTCAACTCTTATCACTATTCCTTTTTAACCATTACTTGTAGCAATTGATTAGCAAAAGTTGACCAAAAAATATGGGATGGACTCCACAATTTACAGAACGGGGAGAATAATGGTGCTAATGCACTACTGGTTTCTTCCTGTTTATCAGACAAGCGCGACTCACTCAACTGTGAAGAGACAGTGGAAGTGCATCCGTTACTTTCTCATCCAATGGAGGAAGCTGTGACAAACAGAGGAACAGGTAACGTGGATGTAGCACATGATGACCCTATTGAAGATACAAGTGAAATGACGCAACTTGATTCACACTTTGAGCAACCAAATTTAGATATTAATTCTGCGGCAAATGCAACGACTAACAACGACAATATCCATTCACATAAGAACAACGCAATACATAGGATAGAAAAAGATCATGGGATTACTCGCAAGATTCTGGAGCAGCATTTTGGCATGATTCTTCAAGATGCTGCCAAAAATCTACATGGTAAGTTCACTAACTTGAGCGCATTTGAGGTTCTTAATTCCTTGTGTGTTATTAGATATATGTACTCTCCTATGCCTTTAACCGAAATGATTTATGCATAGGTTCACTGAAATCCCTTTTGTGGACTTCATTTATTGCAGTTAGTCGAGCAACACTGAAACGAATATGTAGAGAATATGAAATCACTAGTGGCCACATCACAAGACTAGAAAGGTTGATTTCCATGTTAGCCAAGGGGTATCTTTTCAAGCTACTGAACCATATCCCAAGAAAAAGGCACATATCATTTGTCACAAAAGATCTCCTGCAACAGGAAAACCTTGGATAGTGTGATGACTTTAAAGGTTACATATAGAGGTGATATCATTAAGTTCCAACTCCCCTTTTCATCAACAAGGGTAGAATTGGAAGGGGAAGTGGAAAAGAGGCTTAAGATATCACTTGAAAGGTTTTCAATAAAGTATGAAGATGAAGATGAAGATTGGATTTTGATAAGTACTGATTCAGATTTGAGGGATGGGATGCATTCACTTAGATTGTTGGGAAGGAATACTATGAGATTACTGGTTACCCCAGAAGCCGACACATGAAGGATTTTCAGTAAGTTTTGTTATAGTTCATCTTCATTGCAGAACGTTAGTGACGTTATCTTTTGGTGATATGGTGTTTGTCTCTTCTCTGAGGTGGCTGTGACATGTTTTTATGCTCAGTGTACCAAGGTGATTAATGCTGTTATGAATGCGGAATTGTCAAATTACGTTTGGGCTTATGGAAAGATGTCTATATTCCAACTCCACAACTTTTTGCCTTTTTCTTTTTTTCCTTTGGCAATTTCCACACTAACTACCGCATGGAAAAATGTAGTACACTTTACTTTATGTATTTCCAACAAAAAAAAAATCCGGAGCCTGTTGAACCTTTTGAGCAACTTGCACCCGCCTGTAAATTAGTGGTAAGTGTACCGGTGATGGAGTCAAAATTTTATTAAGGGGTGTCAAAAATATAAAATTTTAAATACTCAAGAAAATCAATAAAATAAATTCTACTAATGAAAGCAAAAGATAGTTACATTATAACTCGACAGGATACATAATAGTAATAATACTAAGCATGTCGTCGTTTTAATTGTTCTAAAAAGGGAAAAATGGTTCCAGTCAAAAAGTACTATTATGCTACTAGAAAAGGTGGAACACACAACCTCAAGTAGGTTTTTGCAACTCCTTAATCACTATATTAAATCTTTAGTTTGTACCAAAATGTGTCAATACTTGTTTACCCATTAGTTGAGCCATGACTACTTAGTACGTCACCCGTTAGTAGAGGCTTGATATTAGCTAGTGGACTCACCTAAGCTTAAGATTATGGTCTTTACCTTGGCAAGTAGGACAATCTCTTTTCGGTGTGGGAGTAGTACACTGAACTTCATGTTATAGCTCACATGTTTATGTCGATTAACGGTAACTCCCACATATGATACGACTATGATTATGACACCTACTTATGATATGATTTTTTTGAATATAGCATTAACCTTGTACTATGGTTATGAACTTAGCTTATCGGATTATGTCATGTTTTACTTGGGCATGCATTATCATGTTTCAGACTTTTCATGTTCATATGCTTACTCATGCATCTTTCCTCATACTCAGTACATTTCGAGTACTGACCACATACATCTCTTGTTTTATAATATGAGATCTGACGCTCCTCATCCAGCTTGTAGTTAACACAGATTCCAGTCAGCTTTGTCCAGATTTGGTAAGTCCTCATGCTTCGGGACATGACCACATTATGAGTTCTTTTATGTACATTCAGACTCGTTCAGTTTTTAGATTATTTTGTGAGCTAGGTCTTGTCCTAGCCACACCTATGTAGTATAGGCTTATGTCAAACTTAGTATGTTTTCCGCATTTATGATTTTGTACTCTGATTTTGGTATCCTTTTGAGTTGAGTTTTGAGACGCATATTCCGCTTTGATGTTTCTTTCAGTTATATTGTTATCTTAGTGTCATGCTATGTCAAGTGGTCCGTTTAGAGTCTTTCGAAATTATATTCACCATGTCACGTCTAGGGAGTAGTTTTGGATCATGACATTTATTGCGCTCATATTTTTTATGTGACAAAATCTCTTTTTCTAGGAAATACAATAGTATTACTCGAATAGAAAAAGTATGCACTGGAATCGTTTGATAAGGTGTATAAAAATAGTGTTGAATGTAATGTATTCGTAAATGTTGATATTAGTTATGTTAAGATTCTTTTTTATGTATTGTTTAACTTGATGTATTAAAAATAGGCAAAAGGGTCTGGTGGATCCTTGTACTTGTATCAGTTTGTATTTTGAACCATTCTACTTAACTATTTGTCATCTGAACCCTTAAACTTAATTAAAATGAGATTTTTTAACCCTTTGACTGGTTACAAGGCTTATGTGGCATTTGTTTTGCTAAGATCGATCTGGCACGTGTTGTCACACATATAAAAGCAAGTGGAAGCAATGAATTTGCTTTAAAAAATATTAAATAATAAAAAGAAAAAGAAAACGTCCCAAACCCCACCCTTTTCTTGAAGGCAAAGAATTAGATGCAATTTTTTAGAGGATTTGCATATAATCATAAACCTCATCAGCTTGCCAAGATCAAATTTAGGGGTCTTGATTCTTGAGGATTTTACCTTTCGAATATAATCATTTCTTAGGGGAAAGGTGCTGAAGTTGTTTTCTTAATTTTCCTGCAAATTGATTCATGGATGAATTTTACAACCATCTTCCTGTGGATCTAACAATGGTTGCCATATCTTGCTTGGTTCCCCTTCAAGTCACAGAAACTTAATTCATAGTTAATGCACTCATATACTAAGGAACTGATCCTAATCCTATGACAAATGAGATTTTTATATCTTTACCGTAGATATTTTCAATAACGATGGAATAGATCGCTACACATAGTGACAAAATGGTTGTGAACTAGATTAGTTCATTGCTTAGCTGGCTGGGCATAAACAGACCTGTAGAGGACTGACTAAATTGAGGAGTTTTTATGTGTCTGGGTTGTGTCCAAATTTGGGAAAGGAGCACTATGGTTGTGGCATGAGAGACGGGAAATAGATAGTGATATTATATAAAATTCTAAATATTAAGATAATAACTAAATAATAATATTTTGAGAAAAATGATAACATTACTAAGGCTCTTCATGCTTTTAATATCAAGCGTATGTGCTTTGTAAGCGTGTATCTCGTTAAAAAGAACATCTTTTGTGTGTACGTTATACTATTAACTATTAAGTACAATTTTTTTTAAAAATAAATAAATAAAAAATATACTAAGAAATGTTTCTCTTTAAGATAGAAAGTTTTGTCTTACGCAAAGAGCAACGTAAAATTGTACTTTGAAAATGTTTTTATCATAATATTGACAATAAATAATTAATAAAATTATGTACTTTGAAAGATATATAAGAGAATAACACAATAACCAAGGTAGGTTATAACTAAATTAAGTATACCCAGTAATATATATAAAAAGAGAACCCTAGGCTCCGCTATGTGGCGCCACCACAAACCAGGATTTCCTTTTAATTTATTTATTTCCAAAACTAGTCTTCCCCTTTCATGAAAAGTTGCGACTTTTATGAAGAGTTGCGACTTTTATGAAGAGTTGCAACTTTTATGAAAAGTTGTGACTTTTATGAAAGGTTGTGACCTTTCGGAAGGCTTGTAACCTTTCCAAAGGGTTGTAACTTTTTCAAAGAGTTGTGACCTTTCTGATAAGGCACAATAAACATTTGTTTACACTACCTTTTGTTGTCTATAAAAAAAAGGAATTTCCTCTCATTTTAAAACAAACTGTGCATTTAGTGGGCTCGTTTTTTTCCTTTTTGTTTCATTCTATTGTTACAGATCCTGATATTTTTTTTACAGTCATTAATTTATATATATGTGCTTATGTTATTAATTGTTGTTTTTGAGTACATGTTTTAAACTTTATTTTTTATGTTTCTGCAAAGTTATTGTTATAAGTATTTGTTAGTACTGATCAGATAACACACGTTAATTGAGTATTCATGCAACTTTTCTCTACTAAAATTGTTGAATGTACAGTAAAAAATTTCCTTAAAGATCTGTACTAACATCTTTTGAAGACAAAATTCAAATTTGGTATGCCATTGTAAGGACATAAAGACCTTAAAAATGTTATCGCATCTTGATGTGCGAAGTGAATCAGGAAAAGAAGACAAGAATTAATAAGCTTTTGATATGGGTTCAAGAATAAATTATAAAATCAAATTAAAGATGATTGATTGAAGGATAAATGATAAGATGTTATAATTATCATTTTCATTTACATTATAAGATAATATTGTGTTTTAGTTTTAATGATTGATAGTTTTATGTATTATTTTATAAATTTTGTGATATTAAATTTCCGCAAGAGGCACGAATAATTACACTAGTAATAAAATAAAAAAAGGAAATACAACATAGATGAGGAGAATTTCTAAAAATTTTTTTATACATATGGCATATTAACCTACCTCTAAAGATTGGGCAATAAATTAATAATGTAAAGTCATATTTACGAATTTTAATTTTCTTTTAATATTGATAAAGGATTTACATGTCATCTACATACTTAAAAGCTCCAACAAATAACATATCATAATCCTTTGAACCTTAATGAAATACACCACAACCTTTTGATCCTTTCAAGATTTTCCTATTATCGCTATTTATGGTGTAATCATTTAAAATTTATTAATATAAATTTATAAAATTATTCAAATTATATTAAATTCATGAATATATATTAGTTCAAATAAATATTATGGATTAATATGATTGGGTTATTATTTAAATCGAATAAATATGAATTTAATTAAAGCCCGCTCTATAAAACCTATATATCATGTCACTTAAATCTGATTGGCCGAAGGGAATCATGTTCCTATCACAACTCCTCTATTCTAAAACTATAAATATGGGTCTTCATAATTCAGAAAAAAAAAAACAAGAATTCTAACAAGAAGCTAGAGGAAGCTCGTGGATCAAAAGTCATAGATTTCTTTACAAGCTACAAGAATTCAAGCGTTCAAGTTCAAGAGCGATCAAGATTAAGATCAAGACCACCAGATTCAAGATCAACTCGAAGCCCTTGAATTCAACTAGAAGTAAGATCAAGATAAAGTTCAAGATCAAGTTAAAGTCCAAGTTCATCAAATATTCAAGAACAAGTTTCAAAGGCCCTTGAATCCAAGATAAAGTCCAAGAACAAGAACAAAATTCAAGATCAAGCTCAAGAACCCTTGAATTTATATTTGAAAAGGCGAATTCAGAGTAATCATAGAGATTGTAACACTCATACTTTGAATCAATAAAATGATTGTTGCATAATTTTTGGTTCTTGATTATTTTCTCAACACGAATTTTACTATCTACACATGGGTCCAATCGAAAGTATGTGTGGAATTTGAAACTAAATTCAATAAAGAACAAATAGTACTACAGAAGGAAATTTCTCGACTTTCTTTTTCCCTTCAAAGTAGCTATAGCGTGGAAAAATATACTACACATGTTATGTATTTTTTTTTTAAAACGCGGAATTTATTTGAACCTCTTGAGCTTTTTAATCCACTTGCACTTGTCTACCCACTAAACTTTTGATTTTATTTAGAGGGTCCACTATTGACTTTTAAATATTTTTTAACAAACTATAAACAAAAGGGTAATTTTACTAATTACCTTTGAATATAATAAATAAAATATCTTAAAAAATACAATAGAAAAATGATTATAATTAACGATAAGGATAAATTAAAAATTAAGTATAAAATTACTTATTGATTTTATAAAATAGACAAGTATTGTTGGACATTTAAAAATAGTACCGTGAACAATTATTATTGGACAGATGGAGTAATCAGTGATAAGTATTGTTAGACATTTCAAAACATTTTCTTTTGCTCTTTTCTGTAAATTCAATAAAAAAAAAACAAATAGTACGATTTTTTGCCTTCGTTTTGAGAATTTCCCCATTGGGTACAACGTGGAGCTTGCTGAACCTCTTGATCCATTTGTACCCGTTTCCATATAAATTGAGCCGGTTTAAATGTAATGGTATTTCAATATTATTTAATTATGACGTGATAATATGTAATTTCCATTTCAAGTGAAAATAATTAACAAATGTATATAACTCAATGGCAATTGATCCACAAATTAAATTGGCACAACTTTCCTTATATAAGAAGCAGAGCGACGGGGCAAAGGTCGTGAAATTGTATAGTATGGAGCATGTTGTTCAGCAACCTTCAGATGTATGTGACCTAATGCCTTGTAAACTGGACATGCGTCAACTGAAGTCCAATGGCTGGGCATTTTGGAGCATAAAACACAACGACGAGTTGGAGTACCACCGATCCAGTAAGTCCATCTTTTGTGAGTGAGTCTGTTGTGAATATTTTCCAATTTTTATTTAGCACTCATCTTTTTATCTTTTTGATAACTCCAGCTTATTCTGTTGCTTCCATCTTTCCAACTGAGAAATCGAGGATCCAATCTGTTATGCAGAAAATCATGTTGACTCCAAATATTTGTCTGGTTCAATACTGGGCACCCATCAACGTCAATGGATCTACTTTCCTGTCCACTGCGGATCAACCATTTGCTTTCTATGAGGGAATTGATAAGACGCTCTCTTCATACAGGAAGCTCTGTTTAGATACTTTGATTCCCATCGACAACAAGGAAATCCCATTTGGCCCCCCTGCACGAGTTTTCTCAAGACGCTTGCCAGAATATAACCCCGATGTCCGAAGCTACTCCTCTGCAGAGTTTCCACTGCTTCAAACTGCAATTCGCTTGGAAATTCATTCGTATTATGCAGTTCCAGTTTCCAACCTCCATGATCAGAAGCAGGGGCGGACCTATGAAGGGCAGTGGGGGTGCCACGCCACCCCCGAACTTCGACGGAAACTCTATATATACATAGGTTATGTATACATAATATTTATATAAATATAAAATGTGAACAAAAGTGGCTTGTGGTGCCATGGTAAGAGGGCAACTTTAGAAGGTTGAGGTTGTGGGTTCGAATCCCATTTGAACCTATTTTTTTGAAAAATTGCTGAAGACGTTTTTTAAGTGAAAAAAAGGCTCCAAGCCCCTTTTTTTTTAAGGAAAACAGCTGGCACATTATTTTATTTTATTTTATAATT
>JAJOOE010026072.1:0-11556 GCA_036250405.1 Solanum raphanifolium | reverse complement strand
ATATATATATATATATATATATATATCATGTATATATGTATTTGGACACGTACATTACGCGTGTAGCCCTTATCAAGTATTTTTCAAAAATCACATATATATGATGAATATATTAAAAAAAACCACATAAAAAATCAATGACATCCGTATCTAAAGTGTCCAACTTTTAAGATTCTTAATTAATACTAAATTAATTTTATTTTGGATTTAGGAGTTTAAAATTTGATATTAATTTGTCAAATTTTAGTAGTTTTTACATAGATATTATATTATGTTTTGAGCCAAAACAATTAAGTTAATTAAACCCATAGATTACACACTTAATCCGCTCATATCATCAATTCACCCCTCACCCCTGTCCTAGCACCAAAATCTATGGAGTATTACATTTCTAAAAAATACTTCATTTATTGTGTTTTCTTTACTCATCGCAATTATAATATTTTTTAGTTAAAAAGGAAAATCAGCATTTAATTTATATAATATGAAACTGATTTGATGAAATTTTGTACTTGAGAAACAAAAAGGCATGCTAATAAATAATATTACTATATGTTAGTGATGAGTAATATAAATTTTGAAGGATAAAGGGAGGTATACTTTATGGATCAAATAACTAAAAAAATCAACTAAAATTAAAGCTAAGAAAGTTAATATAATTTCATGAGAAAAATAACCAAAACATCCTGCCAAAACATATGAAAGTTGCAACAAAATAAGATATTTTATTCATTCCTTTCTTTCTTAAATGGGTTTTTATCCTCCTTTCTTTTGAATGAAATTCATTAAAAACATTTGAATTCAGACAAAGACAGTGAAGCCAAAATCTCTCAACATGCCATAGCTTAAAAAATAAACCTTCCTCCTTTATCCGGGCTTGGGACCGGCTGTGTTACATTACAAACAAAACACAGGCGGAGTTAAAAGTCTTCTTTTTGGTATGGATCAGCATGACCTGCCATCACTTTACGATCATAGACAAGTCACCTTCTTAGCACAATCACGTTACCTTGAACAATTGAATTAACGATAAAATAATATTTTGATTTTTTTTAGAATCTTAGATATTCCATCGCAAGGCATTGGTTTAGGCTAGACCAACTGAAATGTGCCAACTCTCTGTATTCGGAATGTGTGACGGGAAGAAGAGGATCAAGTCTAATGAAGGGTATTGTACGAGTATATTACTACTATCATGAATTAGGTATGACCTAACCCCAGCTGAAAGTGAGCATGGATATTTTGAAAAAGTCATTCAAAGGCGTTAATCTTCGACTTTTAGTTAAGTAACCAAGATCCTAGTTTAACAGTAGAAATATAGTCCTCAATTACTTGGAGGAACTCGTGAGACTCCAACCGGCTCACTCACTGGGACCTGGGGATACGCAACATAGGACATAACGGGTCAATTGGTGCATAGTATTCACACATAATAGATATATTTAAGCTCATTTTCGTCTGTTGTGATATACTTTAATTTGATAGAATTAGCATTTAGCTCATATGCATTTCCATTACCCTAGATATATTGTAAGTTCATGGCTCATTGCCTGTCCTTTTAATTGCGTTATTCACTCCCTCGCCAATAATTGATCTATATTATCAACTCTATATCCAATCACAAGGCACTAACTTCGAATCTAAAACTAAAACCCTCTTTAGACTGTAGCGGAGGTAGTAAAGCAGGGTAGGCTTCTACTTCACCCATGATAGCAATCCTAACAAGTGCAGCTCTAAACCATCACATAGACTTGGGGTTGAGAAAGTGTTGTGTGTGTAATAACCTCCAACAGATTGTCCGATACACACAAAAGAAGTTCATACCTAAATCCACTACACAAGTATAGTATATACTAAGATTTACGGAAAAAGGTTTGTCACGTTAATTCAACCATTCAAAAGCAATTCGTGACTGAAAGCTATATACCATATTGTGTCTATATCACAACTTAACATATATATATCAAAGCCTAGTTAATCTAACCCCTTAAAAGCATCCTTCCACTTCAACCTAATTTGACATTAGTTCATATGAAATACTACCGTGTATTTCTAAACTAATTACTAGAAAACAACGCAAACTTAAAAAAAAACAAAGTAGAACAGTAAAACACTTTTTTTTGAAAACCGAAGTATAAACCTCATAAAAACCACAAATATTTTTTGTTTTTTTTGAAAATATAGTAGAAACAACTAACACAGCCAACATTTTTTTTTAGAAGAACGTAAAACAAAAACACAAAAACTTTTTTTTTTGGAAAACTAAGTAGAAACTACTAACAATTTTTTTTGTTTTTTGAAAAGAACATAAAACAAAAACACAAAAACAAATTATTATTTTTTGAAAACGAAGTAGAATCGAACAAAAAAAGAATTCACGTTTCATCAAACACTTACCAACGGCTCCTACACCCAATGATGGTCAAGAAATCTCTTTCGGCTTGAAGATCATAGCCAAAACTAACGGTTCTTTTGATGCTTTGAATGGCGATCCTCGCTGCCTTTCTATCTTTATTTCTTTTTCTCTTTGAGTTGGCTTTCTCTTCTTGCAATTGCTTATCCCACAATGCAGCCTTCTTCTTCATCTCTTCTTCATCATACGCGTCGCCAAGAACTTGTTGTTGGGACTTCACGATTATATGTGCATAGCGCTTCTTCAACATTGCAGCCCGAAGGAGTTGTTGTTGGCACTTTTCCAACATCTTATCCTTCTCTGTGTTCATAATGTAACGTAACAATGAACAAACTAATTAATAAAAGCTGAATTTTGAAAGAAAGAAAGTTGATCGAAGAGAAGATATATATACCTAGAAAAATTACGCTTTCCTATTTTTTTTTTATTGGAAATGGTTTATGAAAAAGTTTCCTAAACTAATAAACCAAAATACCAAATATGGTAACTTTTAGAAACGTGTAATTTTATTTTATTTTCAAACCTGAAAAGTTTTTATTATTTTCAAGCATGATCAAATTAATGTAAATTTTAATTTAAGTAAATTCAAGGTAGTCCATTTAGGATTGTTATTATTTAAATATGTGTGAGTTAAATATGTAGTTAATTAGTTTCACCATCTCTTTTATTCTTTATTAATTTTGCATATAGACCTTTTAATCTTGATTTTCATTAACGTAATAGTTTCTAAACACTAATTTTGGATATATTTAAAACACTAATAAGAGTATTTAGGAATTTTTTATAAATTGTCTGCCTTTTAAAAAAATAATAATAATATTATGTACATTATTATCTAAATATAGATTTTAAAAGCTCTATATAAATGCATGTCTTTTTACACTACAACATGAACTATATATTTATCATTTATGTACTTCAAATTAAAACATCTTAATTCCTTTGTTCAAAAGACAAAAATACAAGTACAATCCAAGAGCCAATTATATTCCTATGTCTTTTATAAACTATATATATCCCAAGTGGAACATAGAAAAGGTTTTAATCAAGGACGTTTTTGACATTTATGCAAAGAAAACATTAATTTGTTACCAGAAATAATGTTATCTTCATATTTTATTTTTATTGTATTTTTACTCCTTCCTAAGATTCTCGACTCCAGTCTTTTGCTCTCTTAGTGACACAAATCCACTATCATAAGGTTCGAACCAAGCCAAACCGAATCGATTTTATTTTTTTCCAAAGTACTCATGAAGTTTTTGATATATTTTCCTAACACACCGTCTTTGAGATGTTATTGTACATCTTTTCTTTTCTTTTTTTCAATTTTCCTTATTCAAGTGTCTTGAAAATGGAATCAGATGCCTCATCAATTGGAACTTCGAGTTCTACATTAAATCACACGATCAAAGATAATAACCTTTTCAATTTGATCTCTTTTTCAATCACGATATAATTATAAAATAACAAAAAAAAAACTCGAAAGAACCATCTAAAATCGAAAAGAGAACCAATTTTTTTTTTAGTTTATAGATTTAATAAATCGACATAATTGATTAAGTTATTTTTTAATGAAAATACAAATCAACCGCCGCTCCAAAACTACAAACCTACAACTGATCATATGCCTAAAATTGAAAGTACGATAGTGTTGGTTAAATATCTCAATATATTGATGTGAATAGTTTGTTTTTAAGAATATTTTTTTTATCTAAAAGAGAATCTATCATTAACAACAAGAGAAGTAATGTGCACTCTACTGAACTACAAAAACTAGCTCATGAATTTCTTTAATTGATTTCCCAAACAACTTTAACAATTTCTTATAATACTCTATATGATTACAAGTATCGTATACTATTCTATACGTACAAATATCAATCTTTAATCTACCATCGACTTGGAGCAACAATAATAGCCAACAAAACTCTTTCCGCTTCAAGACTATCACCAAAAAAGGGACTCATAGTGTTATTTCCACGATAAAAATATTGGAGCAACAACGAAAATAGAAACCCAATCAAATTTGAAAAAGCAAAATGGATGGCTAACTTGGAAATAAAATGAGTCTTAAGGTATATTTCAGATTCAATACTCTAAAGTTGGGTTTTTTTTTTGTTGTTGGCACTTACCCCATGTCATTTTCGATCTCTAATAATAAAATCAATTTTTTTTTATAAGCAACAAGTCCTTAGTTATTTATATGGATATAATACA
This sequence comes from Solanum raphanifolium, assembly GCA_036250405.1. Classification (NCBI taxonomy): domain Eukaryota; kingdom Viridiplantae; phylum Streptophyta; class Magnoliopsida; order Solanales; family Solanaceae; genus Solanum; species Solanum raphanifolium. The sequence continues at coordinate 6,926 of JAJOOE010026072.1, read as the reverse complement.
TGATAAAAGATAACATTATTTTGGTCAAAGTTAAATTATTTTTATATTTAAAAAGATGACATTATTTTTTTAAACTACTAAATTTAAAAGAGTAAGAGTGAGATAAATCGTATGCGACTTTGAGGAAGCACTATTTTACATATTGTTGCATGACAAAATGATCACAAATACAATACACACTTCAACTCATTCTTTCTTTAATGGTCACTCAATTTTTACGTTACAATAATAAAAGTCACTAAAAGGATTTTTTATTACATAAAAATTATTTCATTTTGCTCAATGTATCATAGGAAGTCTTTACCATATTCATGCACATAGATATCTAATCTTAAGGACTGCCATAAGAAATCCACAAGAATGGCTGTTATATGCTTTTATAGCACCAAACTGCGTAATTAAACATTTTTTTTATAGAAGCTTGTTGAACAAGTATTACTATACTATTAGAATTGAGAAATTCTATTTTAATTTATTTGCTTAGATCGAGAGTTATTTAAGTTGATTTTTATAATTGAAGTTCGGAGTCAAAAAGCCTACTTTTTTCCTTCAAAAAGCATAAACGGCCTATAAAAAAAACTAAACTACAAGGGGCAAATCATCCTTGCACATAAATTAACCCCGTTAACTCTATCAATAAAAAAAAATCGCTTCCCCAACTACGATTTCTTCAAAAAATAAATAAATTAAAATATCAGCGATTTTAATTAAAAAAAAATTGAAGAAAAAATGTGTTGTTTGGGTTTAATATCACCCTTTTCAATATTGCGGTTCGCTTTTATTTATTTTAACCCTTAACTTGATAAAATTAGAAGATTCTACCAAATAATTAGAGCCTGGAAAATTGGTGGAAATTCTCTAGTGTAGACTTTTTGGCTACCTTAAATCATTTTAGGTGGTATATATTTTCTTATTGCAGCAGAAAAATAAAATGAGGCAAGACCATGGCCTTATCTCAAAGTCATCATGAGTTTGTAGTTGAGTGGAATACAAGAAATGTGGCACTTCCTTTGAATCTTTCTCCTGCTTAATTCCTATGGTTACTACTTCCTACAATCTACATGTATAACTTGATTTCATTAATGGTCAAATATTTGTATAGTCGCAAAAAGGCGTGTGATAGTTTAATAGTTAAAGGTGACTAATCTGGATCTTTTTGTTCTACTCCATCTGTCCACTTTTAATTGTCATGTTGCGCATTTCAAAAGTCAATTTGACTAATTTTCAAAATTAAATTAGATTACACTAATTTGATATTTTAAACAAAAAATTTAGATATTCAAAAACTATGCGAAAAGCCCTATAAATTGCATATAAATATGATGAAAAATACATCATAAAATGTTAGTCAAAATTTTTATCGTTTGACTCTAAAAAATGAAATCATGACAATTAAAAGTGTACGGAGATAGTAATACTCTACTCGAGATTTATATATGTATCTATCAAATATTGTGATTTTGTTATTGATTAATTGGTCAAATTTTTTATCATATAACTATATTCAATCAAATAAGTACCTTATATTAGAATAGACAAATTCTACTGCTCAAATTGAAAACGTATATAATTGGTTTGTACATGTGATCACTCAAGAGGACTTTGACATATTTCCTGCCCCAAGTTAGGCGAATTAACACCGTGTCATAATTTGAAAACTTTTAGGACAACTAGCAAGTCTTAGATACCTTCCAATAATAACCGGCAAGAATATGATCATGATATTCCACAAAGGAAAGTCATAAATTTATCACTTTTTCTGTCGATACCTTCTTAATTGAGTTTATCCATTAAACTTTACCTAATACGATTTACATTTTCTGTATAATTGATAAAATTGTATTTATATATGAGTTCATCTAATACACATCCAAAAGATAATAATAACTCAAGCACGAAAGTTAGCTAAATTAATTTATTTCTCCAATCTCATGGTATGTAAAACTATTTACAGTACATTCTTATAAAACATGAGTAGCCACTGTAGAAAACATACAAAGAAATAATTCACTCCTTTTTAATCCGAAGCGGATTTCATGAGTTCAACTTTTAAGATTTTTATGAGTTTGATGTTGTGAAACTGCACCCGCCTTTGCTTTTAACCTCCACATCCACCACAGCCGCCGCCACCACCACAGCCCCCACCTCCACATCCTCCACCACCTCCGCCACCACAGCCAGCACTCGTTCCCCCTCCATCACCACCACCACCACCTCCTCCACTGTAAGCACTGTCGATAACAGCGGCGGTGACAACTGTTGCAGCAGCAGCACCTAGAATAACCATTCCACCATCTCTCATTGCTGTATTGTCCTTGGGTTTAATTTCACCCTTTTCGACATCGCGATTCGCTGGTAAAGGCTTCGGCGGCGGAGGAATAACCGGAGAAACACCGGTCACATTTCGAGTCACTGGGGAACTCTTTTTCTTTCGGCCAGTTTTGTAAAAACAACACAAAATTAAAACTAGAGCTGCTGCCACAGATCCGCAAACAATGAGTGCAATTGCATATGCTTTCATCTTCTAATTGTTAATTGGTGCTCTGCTAAATATCCTTTGTCAGGTTTTTATAGCATCAGATTGGGCAACAAAGTCAGTTCAACTTGCAAAATTAAATTTCTATACAAGTTCACTAATGATGAAGATTAGAATATTCTACTAAATAGGAAACTTTATGGAAATTCTCTACAGTAGACTTTTGGCTACCTTATTAAATTTTTATAAATATTCTCTTGTCGCATCAGAAATATAGAAAGAGGTTAGACCCAGTCACGTTTTGAGTGGAAGACAAGAAATGAGGCCGTTCCTTTGAATCTTTCTCTTGCTTAACTAGAGGTAACAAAGTAACAACACATTATAGGTAATGGACAGAACCCCAAGCTTATAAAATTAAGTGTAATAGGCGGTACCTTTTTGAAAAAGATTCACCAAACAAAATGGTACAAGCAGCAGCGCCCTGGCCCCTACCCCTTCTCTGATTGCTTGCCCATTATGAGGGAAACAGAAACCTTGCGAATTGAAATCAAAGGAAATTGACTGATAAACTTGCATGAGGCTCGCTTCTCGCCTTTTTTTTTAATTTTATTTTGTCGTTAAATTTTGAAAATTAAATGTACATCTGCAGGTTTCGGGGAATATTGTTTTCCAGTGATCAATGTGATTGTGATGTCATCTTGTGTTTAGGTACTTTCTACTTTTACACTGCTCAATCGAGCTTTTAAAATTTCTAGAGTTTTTTTCCTTTTATTTTGTAGAATTCTACTTTTTTTTTAAAATTTTTTTCTGAAATTTTGAATTAGTGTCCATTCAATCATTATTAATATTATAATGCATATTCAGAAGATAAGTAAATAACATAGTCAATCTTTTTAGATTATTTAATTCAATTTACTAGGTTTATCATTTATAAAAAAAATAAACAAATTATGAACCAATCAAATAAATTTAATTTCGCTTTCATTTCTTTAGAATCGACTTGAAAAAAACAAGAAAAAGATACTATGAAACTAAGAAAAAAATAATACAATTAAATAGATTTTATTAAAAGAATATTCTCAATTTGTCTTTGAAATATAATGTTTAAGGTAAAATCATGTCTTTTTTGAATTCTTCAATGCAGCATAGAATTGAAAAATGCCTAGAGAAGTGAAAAAAATTGTAACTGATATGTCCTAATGCTATTGTATAATGAGGATTATTATCTTATGGATTTATAAACGTAGTTGAGATATCAATAGGAGCGGATTTTGATGAGAAGTGCAATTATTGGTTTTTTTATCTTTAAATATAGATATAACTGTGGAACTCATTAAGATGTTAAAATTTATTAAAGCTTTTGAATTTCTTGAAAATATAGTACTCACTCCATTTAATATTAATTTAATTTTTGAAGTGTTTCACACCCTTTAAGAAAAGTAGATCAAGATATAAATTGAACATAGTTTTCTATTTTTACCCTTATTAATTATTGTCAAATTTATGATTAAAATAACTAAATATTAATTAATCACTAATTCCAATACTAACTAATGAAGGGTAAAATTGGAAGAACACTCTAAAGTAGTCTTGAAAACTGAATAATTAAGTTAATTTAAAAAATAAAAAATGTCTCAAAAATTAAATTAATATGGAATGGAGGGAGTATATGACGTGATATTTATACTACATTTAAAATTGCTAGAATGCAACTAATGTGTTTCTTGGCCTAAAACATAAAATGTGTTCACATTTAATATTAACACATTTCATGATTACAATTAACTTTTACAACTCTCCAGCAACAGTCTCAGTGTTTCACAATTGTGCTGTAATATTTCTTAAATAGAGTGTTTATGACCTTTTAAATTGGGTAATGCTAAATGGCCAGAAAATTTGGCCAGAATTTTATCAGAAATTTAAAAAGTGTATAATATTTTTTTTAATAAACTAATCTTTTTTCCATTTTTTAATTAGAAGGTATTAAAGTTAAAAAAATAAAAATGTTCAAAAAGATAAAATAACATAGGTAAAATACCATTCTGGCCAAAAGGATTTTTCCTATTAAATTTATGCAAATTAAATAAGAAAAAACAAAAGAGAAAAATATTTTTTTAAAAAAGATGAGAAGATAAATATGTTATTATTTAATTTTAAATTAATTAAATATTTATAATATTTTAATTTAGTATAAGAGTAAACTGATAATCCAACTTTGAGGTTAAGATTTTCTCATTTTTAATATATTAGTATTTGGACACGCACATCGCACGTGTAGCCCTTACCCGTGAGCATAAGTATTTTTCAAAAATCACATAAATATGTTTAAAAAACCACGTAAAAAATCAATGACATCCAATATCTAAAGTGTCCAACTTTTAAGATTCTTAATTAATACTAAATTATTTTTCTTGGATTTAGGATTTAAAATTTGATATTAATTTGTCAAATTTTAATAGTTTTTATATAGATATTATATTATGTTTTGAACCAAAAAACAATTAAGTTAATTAAACCCATAGATTACATACTTAATCCGCTCATTTCATCAATTCACCCTCCTAGCACCAAAATCTATATTATATTTCTAAAAAAATTTCATTTGTTGTGGTTTCTTTACTCATCTCAATTATAATATTTTTTACTTAAAAAGGGAAATCAACATTTCATTTATATCGTATGAAACTGTTTTGATGAAATTTTGTACTTGAGAAATAAAAAAGCATGCTAATAAATAATATTACTATATGTTAGTGATGAGTAATATAAATTTTGAAGGATAAAGGGAGGTATACTTTATGGATCAAATAACTAAAATAATCAACTAAAATTAAAGCTAAGAAAGTTAATATAGTTTCATGAGAAAAATAACCAAAACATCCTGCCAAAACATATGAAAGTTGCAACAAATTAAGATATTTTATTCATTCCTTCCTTTCTTAAATGGGTTTTTATCCTCCCTTCTTTCTTTTGAATGAAATTTCATTAAAAACATTTGAATTCAGACAAAGACAGTGAAGCCAAAATCTCTCAACATGCCATAGCTTATAAATAAACCCTCCTCCTTTATCCGGGCTTGGGACCGGCTGTGTTACATTACAAACAAAACACAGGCGGAGTTAAAAGACTTCTTTTTGGTATGGGTCAGCATGACCTATCATCACTTTACGATCACAGACAAGTCACCTTCTTAGCACAGTCACGTTACCTTGAACAATTGAATTAACAATAGAAAAATATTTTGATTTTTTTGGAATCTTAGATATTCCATAGGCAAGGCATTGGTTTAGGCTAGACCAACTGAAATGTGCCAACTCTCTGTCTTCGGAATGTGTGACGAGGAGAAGAGGATCAAGTCTAATGAAGGGTATTGTACGAGTATATTACTACTATCATGAATTAGGTATGACCTAACCCCAGCTGAAAGTGAGCGTGGATATTTTGAAAAAGTCATTCAAAGGCGTTAATTTTCGACTTTCAGTTAAGTAACCAAGATCCTAGTTTAACAGTAGAAATATAGTCCTCAATTACTTGGAGGAACTCGTGAGACTCCAACCGGCTCACTCACTGGGACCTGGGGATACGCAACATAGGACATAACGGGTCAATTGGTGCATAGTATTCACACAGAATATATATATTTAAGCTCATTTTCGTCTGTTGTGATATACTTGGATAGATTTAGCATTTAGCTCATATGCATTTCCATTACCCTAGATATATTGTAAGTTCATGGCTCATTGCCTGTCCTTTTAATTACGTTATTCACTCCCTCGCCAATAATTGATCTATATTATCAACTCTATATCCAATCACAAGGCACTAACTTCAAATCTAAAACTAAAACCTTCTTCAGACCAGTGGCGGAGGCAGGAATTCTATCAAGGGGGTTCAAATAAAAAAAATGTTGTTGCCTGGAATCGAACCCGTGACCCAAAGCTCACATAGGCTGAATCCTGACCCCCATAAACCACTGAGCTACTCCTTTGACATATGCTCAGGGGGTTCAATTTTAAATATATACACGTACACAAAAAAATTGATCTTATATATATAGTGTAATTTTTTTTCCGAGGGGGGTCGGATGACCCCCCTGGACACACTATAGATCCGCCCCTGCTTCAGACTGTAGCGGAGGTAGTAAAGCAGGGTAGGCTTCTACTTCACCTATGATAATAGCAATCCTAACAAGTGCAGCACTAAACCATCACATAGACTTGGGGTTGAGAAAGTGTTGTGTGTGTAATAACCTCCAACAGATTGTCCGATACACACAAAAGAAGTTCATACCTAAATCCACTACACAAGTATAGTATATACTAAGATTTACTATATATTGAAAAATATTTCAGAAAAGATTTAGCACGTTAATTCAACCATTCAAAAGCAATCTGTGATTGAAAGCTATATACCATATTGTATCTATACACCCTCAGATCACAACTTAACA
>JAJOOE010026071.1:0-15197 GCA_036250405.1 Solanum raphanifolium | reverse complement strand
CATATATCATAAGTCTTGGAATAATTCACATGTGATTATTTGCCTATATGTTGATGATTTGTTGATCTTTGGCTCTAACATGAATGTTATTGATGATGCTAAGAATATTCTTAGAAGCCATTTTGATATGAAAGATCTTGGTGAGGCAAATGTTATTCTTGGAATAAAAATAACAAGAACATGTGATGGAATTTTCCTTGACCAGTCACATTATGTTGAGAAAATTTTGAAAAAAATATAACTTTCTTGATTGCAAGCATGTTGCAACTCCTTTTGATTCGAGTGTTTCACTTATTTCCTGTTGAAAGTGAAAATGATATAATAAATCAAAAGGAATATGCTAGCATAATCGGAAGTTTGAGGTATGTGACTGATTGCACTAGGCCAAATATTGCATATGCAGTAGGAGTACTTGGTAGGTTTACAAGCAAGCCAGGTAATGAACATTGGCATGCTATAACAAGAGTTATGAGATATTTAATTGGAACGAAAAATTGTGGTTTGTTCTATAAAAAAATATCCTGCTGTGCTTGAAGGCTTTTGTGATGCAGATTGGAACACTTTATCAGGTGATTCCTGTTCTACCACTGGTTATATCTTTACTTTAGGTGGTGGTGTTGTTTGTTGGAGATCAAAAAAGCAAACTATTATTGCTAACTCTACCATGGAGGCTGAACTAATTGCTTTAGCTTCAGCTAGTGAAGAAGTGAATTGGTTAAGAGATTTGTTATTTCAAATACCTTATTTTGAAAAACTAATTCCTCCTATTTTAATTCATTGTGATAGCACCACTGCAATTGGTAGAGTTCAAAACCGCTATTACAACGGTAAATCCAGACCTATACGGAGGAAACACAGTAATGTAAGATCGTATTTGACAAATGGTACCATTAATGTTGATTATGTCAAATCTTGTGATAATCTTGCAGATCCTCTTACTAAGGCCTTAACAAGAGAAAAGGTCTGGAGCACATCGAGGGGGATGGGATTGAAGGCTATAAATGCTTGAGTCATATATGAGGAAATCCAACCTGGGGACCTAGAGATCCTATAACCAGGTTCAAAGGGAAAAACTAATCATATGATGACTTCTTGTGAAAAATGCACTATTTTTTTATTCCCTCCTTATGATGTGAGTGCATTGTTTCCTGTAGTTTGTGAAGGTTGAGTTGACAAAACTCTTAATGAATATATGTAGCCCGTATAGGTGGAGTGTTAAGCTTATAGGAGCATTCTCGACAGATTTCACCTATGTGATGTGTGGAAGTAGGTCGCTTCCTATGAGAATTGGCTTATTCTCAAAGGCACTCATGAAATCGGGATAGCACATGGCCATAACCTGCTGGCTTTAAAGCTCATGTCAACACCTTGATTATTATGTGTGGGCAGTGATATTTTATTTCCCTTAAGCAGTCATAGTTCAAGTCTGAGACCACTACGACTCTGGAGTAAAAGTTATTGTTTCACTAAGTGAAGGTTCAATGTAGAGCACACCTTCATTATGCATAGTAGTCTTCCTTCAGCTGATGGACTCTCTTATCTAATATTAAAATGAGTGAGAGATTGTTGGTTTGTTAGCATTTTAATATTAATATTTTAATATATTAATTTGCTATATTTGGAGTTACAAGAATGCTGAATATTTCAGCAGTTAGTGGGCATATGTCATTGCTGCCGTTGGTAGTCATTTGTGACTAATTACGCACTTTGGTTACTCACTGTGCATGTGTTTTATTGCCCATTATTTGGTGGTTACAAAACGTTCAACTTGAGGTTGCCGTTAGTGGCAGAAGGTGATCTAATTCTTTTCATTACTTCTCCATTATTCCTTGTAACTTATGTAACTCTTAAGACTATTATCTTCACCATTTACTATACCATTTATCTTTCTATTCATTGCTAGAAAGACTTCTTCTAGTATAAATAGTGGTGGTCTTCATTTGGTTTGTGACACAACACATAAGAAAAATATAAAGTGAAAGAGTTAGTCAAAAAGAGAGTTCTTATTAGTTGAAGGGAAGTGTTCTTTTTGTGGAGCTTTGGACTCAACTCTTGTCCAGAGTTGTTGAGTTATATTTTGTGATTAGGCTGTTGTATCCTGGAAGGGACAAGTCAAGAAGGACTACTGCTGGACCGGTGAAAACATTTGTTGCAGTGGGCTTGAATCTCCTTAAGGAGAGCGAGATATCCGCGCCTCAACCTGAAGAGATTTAGTTTCTTCATATTTATTTTCAATTGTAATCTTCTATTTTTGTTATCTTGTAAGTTTTCACTAACAATATATATAAACTAAGTCTATGGGATGAAGATTGAAACTTAAAAAAGAAAACCCAGAATATTGTGTCCACAATAGCCTCTATGAGTGACATGGCACTGTCGGGACAAGGCCCCGACTATACCCAAACTTTACAACAAAAGTAAACATCCTCTGATAGCTCCAGGATAAGATGGAACTTATCAACTCACAACTGAACCTAATCCTAGTTGGTGGGTCGATCAGAATCCCTGCCTGGACCTGCTCGCACAAAACAAAAAGCAGCATCCTCAGGCAATGGGACGTCAGTACGAATAAAAATGTACTGGTATGTAAAACGAAAAGTAAAATCATAAATAGTTACTGTAAAAGGGTAATTGAGATACCACCTAAAATGAAACTCAAATAATCTCCATGGCTGACATTTGGCCTCCTACTATTTAAATATGCCTAGTATGATCGTATAATCGTGTATATATATATATATATATATATATATATATATGCAAATGCATGACATACCCAACCAAATGCTAGCAATGGTGGTGCTTCCCGGTAGCTAACCGACATCATATTCACCAACCTATGGTCATCGGTGTCTCATACGTATAAATATAGGCAATAGGCCCCATACTTCCCGATTATAGCTCAGGAACAGAATGCATAGCATGTCATGTCATGAATTTATAACACATATATGTTACTGTTGTCATGTTGCCAATTTTGTCCCGTTTGTAGTTTTGTTCTCATAACCCCATAATCACTTTCGTATGACATGTAACCATCTCATGGAAACCTCATATGTTCTTCCAAATAAGCTTGAAAACTTAACTCAGATTTTAGAAAGATAACCTAACATTGCATATATTCATAACAATTTTAAGGTGATTTACTTAGTTCCTATACTTGGTTCCTAGATAATTTATAAAAGAAGTATTTCAAATATCAAGTGTTCTAATAGTTTAAACATTTAAGTTATATTTGAGAGTTCTGAAAATCATGACTTACTTTAAAGATTTTTTATAATAACTTTAGTGGGGAAAGAGGGTTGGTTACAAATAATAAGGGTCTCCTGTAATATTTTAAGTCACATCACCCAAAAAAGAAAAAGAATTCATACATGCGGACATACGATCAAGGAAACCTATAAAATGATATGTAGATGTCAAATACTCTATTTATCCGAGCGAGTGGTGTATCAAAATAATAGAATCATGAAAATAATTACGTTGAGATCCCAATGCCTTTCACAAAAGGTCTTTTCTAGCAAGAGAATAGCAAAATATCACATTCGGCGTTTTAGGAATTTCCCAGAGTGGTGCTAAAATGAAAGACGGAACTTAGTCTTAACATACCTTTCCAATGAACGTTCGAATGCCCATAGTTTCTTCACAAAAGTTGTCCCTTACATTCCTAAGCTTCGCAAACACTATATATACACAACTGGTCCGCATCTATAAACAATTCATAATAGATCTTAAATTGGCAGATTTGCCATATGACCCCAATTTGACGAAACGTCCGTAGAACTTCATAAAAACAATCATAAAAGAGTTCCGAGATGATTACCTTAGCAAATCAAGTGTAAACCTTGAATAAACACCAATAACTACCAATTTATATATTCAAAAACTAGCTCCAAAAGCAGCTAATAGAAGGGGAAAAGGATTGCCACGTGTAGAGATCACATTTCTAGGCACTGGGGCAACCTTCAATGGTAGAAATAGTCAAAAACTAACCTCCATCATGCAAGAACTCCATTAGAACTTTTTCTTCAGCTTTCTTTCTTGTTAGGGAGTGAAAATAAATGTTTGATGGCTTAAAACGTCGAGTAAGACGACATACCATATTTTTGACCCGACCCGAATCACAACCCGAAAAAAATCAAGCCAATCTAATCGTTTTTTAAATTTCTAAAACTAAACAAAACGAAACGAAAAAAATAACCTTCGATTTGGTTATTGTCGGTTTGGTTCAATTTTTCTGGTTTTTTCGGTTGAAAGTAATAAATTTTTTGAGCATACGTATCTCGATAGACACAAACACCTAGTACATGAACAATTCACATGAAAGTTATTGTCGGTTCAATTAATCAATTAAGCAATACTAGAGTAATTATTACACGAACAATGTGATTCAATAAAGAGAAAATGTGACTATCTTATGTGGCGTAGGGTAGGTAAAGACTAGAGTAAAATATTTTAATGGACTTGGACTTAGGATTGTAATAGTTGGGCTAAAATTTAAGTGTTGGGCTTGAGATAATCGAAAGTTAAAGACTTACGTTAATTAAAATTTAACAAAATATTTATATTTTATTTATGAATAATATATAAATAATTATAAAATTTATCAGTTTGGTTTGATTATTTTATGGTTATTTTTTAGTAAAACCAAAACCAAACCAAATAGTATCGGTTTTCAAAACTTAAAATTAAACCTACCCAAACCAAACCAAATATCGATTTTTAATCGATTTGGTTCGAGTTGCGATTTGGTTTGATTTTTAACAATAACCATGAACAGCCCTATCAATAATTCACTTTATATGAATTAGAAGAAGTAAAAAATTATTTAAAATTTTAATATGACACTTATTTTGAAATAGTATTTTTTTCTAAAGTAACACCTATTTAAAATGGAAGGAGTAAAAAAGATATAGTAAATACTAGATAGGCGGGAAAGGAAACCTTCCTTACCCTTCATTTTCTACTCACTGTGTATCTTACACTCCGCAACTCAGTTGCTAAACAGAACCGTCCTCAAAGCACGATTATATCGCCTTTTTCATAATTTCCTGAATTATTTAAATAAACCAACAACGATCATAACATACCCATTTATATTTATACTCCACTAAATAATTATACTATATACCTCCTAACTAAATTTGCTTAATTGATACTAAACTAGTATCATATATTGTATTGATATCATTAAGACTGATAATTTCACTTAATTGATGGTAAATCTCTGTGTGTGTATATATATATATATATATTTCTTGTTCAGAAACCACTCATTAGTCAATGATATTATAAGGATATGGTATTATACTCTTTATAGAATAAACTAAAAGTATACTATGAAAAATTAGTAAGATTTAGGTATGTTTTCGGCATAGCAAATTAAAGGCAGGTTATGTGCTGGATTTTCTCTTAGAAGACAAGTTGCAGATCTATGAAAGTCAAAACTACTCCTGAATAAGAATTTAATGGTATTAAGCTGCCATGTTGCATCACTCCCCTTCTATAATTTTCTCTTAGAAGACAAGTTGCAGATTTATAAAAAGTCAAGACTGCCCCTAATAAGAATTTAATGACATTAAGCTGCCATATTGATACCATCTCATCACTCACACTTCTATAATTTTCTCTTAGAAGACAAGTTGCGGATCTATGAAAAGTCAAGACTGCCCCTGAATAAATATTTAATGACATTAAGTTGTCATGTTGATACCACCTCATCACTCATACTTCTATAGTAACTAGGTGAAATTAGCCCGGGCCTAACGCTTTGTGTTATAGTGTATCTTGTTTCGCATGATAGTTTGCTAGCATACAAAGTATAATATAAGGTTCAAGTATTTGTTGATGAAATATAATCAAGAAAATTATCATTTATCTTATGCTTCAACACTCTTTTATGTCCTTTCGAAATCTGCAGAAATACAACATAATTGATTTAATAATCAAACAACCACATGTTTTATCCAAAGAGAAAAATATTGGAAGTAAAATTTATCGGCTACCTGCACTATAAATTACTTTGATTATCTGTTTAACAACAATTTGTGAAAAAGTTAATCCATACATATTCATATTTAATATGTAAAATATCCTATTTTACCTTATTCAATTATATGTATTAAAAGGAGCACCGAGTTAATTAAATTGCTAAAATATCACTCTCAATCATAAAGGAGACTTTAAAATTGGAATTCATCTAGTATTTTAGAATCTTACTGCATATATATTGCATGTAGGAGACTTTAAATATTGAAATTCACCTAGTATTTTAGAGTTAAATAAATATGTCCTAGCGTTGTACGCTGCAACATATGTTTTGAAGGTAAAATACCCACGAGCATATGCTTGTATTTTCGAAAGCCGGTCTCTAAATCTAAGTCAAGTTGTATTTCATGCCTTTCAAAAAAAATCAAGAGATTATCCAAGACGTTCTTCAAATTAAGCATCAATTTGATATACAAATACAGTTAAAAGATGATCTTTAAAATTGTCCCCACTTGATATTATATACAAATACATAATTAAGTTGTTTAAGACATATCGTCAAACATCTTAGTTGTTATTACTAATAAACGAATTAGAATACAGTTAATTTCAGCCATCTATTTTAATTTATCCGATTAGTTCTCAATTTAGAAGTGTGCAGTGGCGAATTATATCATCTACTAAATCAATAGGAATAATTTAAGACATAAAAAAATAACAAGAACCAATTCAACTGTCGATAGAGACATGAAGAAGCTTATGCTTGATGAAGAGTGAACTTGGTCTTCTGTGAGTTTAAGAGATTCAGATTAAGGTAGTTCAGTTCTCCTAGGCTAATTCAATTCTTTCTTGTTGTGAAAGAAAGCAATGTTGAAGAGGGACTTACTTTAAATTTTAATTTTGAATCATTTTATCTTAATCCTATATTTATCTTATTGGCTTTTATTTATTATCAATAATACCATTTAAGTCTTTAATTATACTTGAGTAGTAGTTGTGTAAGACAAATTAGCATAGCTGCAACTGACAACCAAAGGGTATCTAATTGTTTCTTCAAAAGTATTAGTATTGTTTATTTGGTGTGATAATTAGGTGTCATATATTTGTTTGAGTTTTGTTGGTAAAAACAGCTTTTGCAAATTCATTTTGGATGTGAAATTCCTTTATACCTATTACCACTAAAATATTGTATTATTTAAGATTTATACATGAAACTCCTTTATTCAAATGGACACATATTATAATTGTGCTAAAGACATAGCTATTATTAAGGGGGTCTAACTTTAAATATATATCCTTTAAATGTAGAATTTCTCTTTATTTTGTATATTATATATATTTTTAATTATCATAGTTATAATTTATTTGGTTCAAAATAGTAATTTATGACTTTGTTTGGAGTCAACTAACTACTAATCAAATATTTTTCTCTATGAAACCAATTATACGTTTGGGTAAACACATCTTTCATAACCGCGCAAAGTACGAACAAGTTCATTAGTATTTTAATAATAGTATATTTTGAGGTGATCACGCAAACCAATGCTCTCCTTCTGATATGATAAATAGTAGTATAATATTTCTTCAAAAAAAATACTTAAATATAAATATGTGAACTCACACTTAAAATATCATATAATGTGATGGTTGGGTGCACCTCTCTAAGTGAGGCTAGAAATTTAAATTTTATATTTATCTTTTTTTCTCTTTGTAAAAGTGAGTAAAACTTCTCTAAGTGGTTATTGGCAGCATTTTTAACATTTTAATTAATACTTATTTTTCATAAATCTTTCAAAATTTTAAAGTTTTTCATAATATTGGTAGAACTTTTTACATAAATCTTACTATTGTGCTTTATATAATTAAAAATAAATCAAATATATACATTAAAACTAGGGTAATGCTAAATGGCCAGAAAAATAAGTTTGGAGCTAAAACTAATTAAAGATGATAGGTTGAAGAAGGAAATCAAACAGACACCTTAATGGATTAAATTAAATATAATAATATATAAATATATGAAGTGCGAAAGGAAGAATTGCAATTGCAATTGAAACCTTACCTGGCGACGAGGCAGATTCTGAAGGCAGCAAAGAGAATTGAAGCGGATGGACGACCACTGTTCATGCGGAAGTCAAACTCCACTTATTTTGGTTTCTCAAGGAGGAGAGTCATCGGAGATCAATTATAGAGAGAAAAGTCGTACTCAGTTATTTTATTTATTATTAATAAATGGTCCGTAATGATTTTTTTTTTCTACTATATATAGAAATGTCAAGTCATGGACGACCAAGGGCAAAGAGTCATTTTGCTTGATAAAAAATCTTTCTTACTTTTCTAATATACTTCTAGAAGAATCGGGTCTCCTCTGTTCCAGCAAAACTATATAGAAATGCCAAGTCATGGACGACCAAGGGCAAAAGAGTCATTTTGCTTGATAAAAAATCTTTCTTACTTTTCTAATATACTTCTAGAAGAATCGGGTCTCCTCTGTTCCAACAAAATAAATAGAAAGACATCTTCTGTTCCAACTTAGAATAGGATCGCCTACTTTGGTCCTCTTCTGTTAAAGTTTTCGGTAAGTTTTTATCGCTATCATTTTCTTTCAAACTTATCAAGTTCATACTTAGACTCATGCTTGTTCTTTCTTCAACATTGAATTCCTTTCTTTTGTTTATCTTTTTCAGCCTTTTTTTTTCAATTTTCTCAGGTGAGCGATCTAAAATGT
Organism: Solanum raphanifolium; assembly: GCA_036250405.1. NCBI lineage: Eukaryota > Viridiplantae > Streptophyta > Magnoliopsida > Solanales > Solanaceae > Solanum > Solanum raphanifolium. The sequence continues at coordinate 6,481 of JAJOOE010026071.1, read as the reverse complement.
TAGATATCAATTGATGAATTCTGTATGTAAACAGTTCTCAAACACCATTGTTAGCTATTTGAGAGAGCTAAGCAATGAGAGGAAACTGAAACTTTTTATTACTAAAAGAATGAATTGTGTTACAAAGATACACACTGCAGAGTATATAGGCTTATACACAGCTGGTAACTAACTACACGTGCCTAACCGACTTCTAACAACTAAATCAAAATATATCTAGATAGGACAATCAATAACTATGCTTCAAGTAATTCCCATTTCATCATTAATTTTGCCTAAATTTTGTTCCGTGTGTGTAATGTTTATGACTTCTGCTTTTAGTTATCATGTGCAAGATCATAAGTAGCTATGTTATTACACTGTTGTGATTGTATTTAATAGAATCAAGGAGTTGCTTCTAATATAGTATTGGAAGTTGTCAAAGTCTACCTTTATGGAAAGGGAACTATTGTTTGTGGTTTCACATCAACGCTATTTTTTTTATCCATTAATTCCATGAGATACTTATCACCTCCTCCAATACACAAGTTCCAGGTAATTCTGTCCACCATAATCATTGTCTTGGACCATAATTAACCTGTAGTATATTCATAATTTTTCCTCTTGAGCATTAATATGATAGTTAGCGTACGTAAATTAATAATAGCTTACACTAGCTCAATTAAACTTAGTTTTTGATGAATATTGATATTGTGCTCTTTGAGAGACTTGAGAGTAATTTTTCTGTTGCATTGATAACAAGTAACAAAAATTATAGTCCTTAAGTCCACACATATGTTTACAGAACATTACTGTGGACTATTGTCTATTTGATTCTCTCACCATCAATTCATGTAAAGATAATCTGTGTGAGTTGCTTTTGCGAAGTGTTTCAATATGTCGATTCATTCTTAAAGAGTGTAATCTCTGATTGTTTCAACAACTGATTCCAAGTAATTTGCCAATAAGGTGAAACTCATTTTAACTAATATAAGAATTCTTTGTTGTGTTGTCTATACTTAATTGTTATGTCTTTTGAGGAAGTTTTTCTTAGTCGTAGGCCTATAATTAATATTATAGTTCTTGCATTTCTGCACAAAAATTCTGGACTTCCTAATTTATACATTTGATTTGTAAGGACTCCAACGCTTCATTACATTTGGCGTCAAAGTGGGAAAAATAAAATACACCTTTGACTGATAAGAGAAAAGAGTCCATTTACGTTAAATGTTGTTCATGTTTACTTAAAATCACAGCCTATCCGATGTTCTTGATACTATTAAGATTAGTACATTTGTGAAATAGAACCTTAAAGTTGTATTAAGAATGCAGAGCAGATAAAAAGTTATCTTTAGTGCAACGTAAAGGGCAAAGACAATGCGAAATTTTAATTCTATCATGTAAGGTATAGTATAAAGCTGACTCGACTTCAACATTTTGTATGATTTTCAAATTCATGATTTTTCAAAATGACACCCTCCATATATTATTTCCACTCTTCTGCAACTCTGTCTGGCTATCTTATCTTTATTGTGGTTATGAGTAACATGTAATATTCATGGCTTTGGATATACTCCTCCTTCCTTCTTGAATTTCGTAGACAATATTTCATGCTTCTCATAGCTCTAAAATATATGGAATTTTCTGACGCCTACTTCTGTGGGTCTCTTTTTTTTCCCTTGATTATAATTTGAGATTATATGGAATGCTCATCATATTGAATAGACACCGGATTACACAAAGAGAGTTAGACTTGATTTGTATTCCAAGAAAATAAAGGAGTACTTTCAAGAATATCTTACTATTTTGAGGTATGATATCCTCTCAACTTTTGCTCAAAACTTTCTTCTTTTCCTGCTATTTTCATCTTAAATTTTCTTATTTGTTGTGTTCATTCTATGGTGACATTTCTCCGTCTATAAATAGGAAATTTTGGGTTGAAGGGAACTTTGATTTAATACGATTTTCCTTGATATTTTTACTGTCACAGTGAAAAGTGCAAGATCAAAACTAAGAATAAAAGCAAAAAAGGAAACTTAAATATCAAAATTGGCATCTAAGCTGACAGGAGAAAATTTAAGACATGCTTAGCTATGATCTTATTTCGGTTCTGTAACGATAACTGTTGTTTATCCGAAAATCCTTCTGATTCAGACTCTCAATTAGTGTCTAATCGCTACTCAAAAACGTCCCAAATGGATCTTAATTCAAATCACTCTGCACTGCTGAGGTAGAATTCTGACCACTGAATGTTGTAATTGCTGCTTGAGATGTAGGCAAAAGTGTTGATGAGAACATGCTTGCGGCTGTGTTAGTACCCATGTTTGGCGTTGCAGGCTGTTCTTTCGATGTGTCTGGTAAAAATGGATTGTAATGATTAGTTGGTTTCAATACTGGAATTTGATTATAGTTATTCATATTAGAAATTAGTTTTAGGACACTATTTGAAAACAATGTCAATGAATTTTGATTATACAATTCGTTTAAGTAGAAAGAACTAAAGTTGCTAACGTTGTTAGAGGTAGTAGGTGATGCTTTTGTTTGTGGGGTTGCTTCGAATAATACCATATTCCAACGACTATTTGGACCATTTCTTGATATTGTTCTGGAATCTGGATCTTGACTTTCTTGGAAGGCATTGAAAGATGGCAATGACGATGACAAGGTGAAAGTGTCATGGTTAATGTTGTTAGCAGCAGTATTAGACATGGGTTGTACTGACTTTGTTTGTGAGGTTGCTTAAAATTCTAAATTCCAACCAATGCTTGAAGAAGCCTTAGCAGGTAATACATTCGCTCCATTTCTCGACACCTCTTTTGGTTCTAGATGTTCTGAAAAGGTGTTAAAAGATGTTGATGATGGTATTAAAGCTTCATTTGGTACAACTTCCCATCCTTTGGCTGAACTTGAATCCAATGTAAGCTTTTGTTTCATCTATTCTTGTTTAGCTTCTTTATAGTTATGTTCTTTCGCTTTCTCTGCAATAGAATGTTAATTATGATCCGACTGTCTTGCCTTTTGCTGTCTGCTGTGGTTTATATGTTCCTGCCTTTGTGTAGTATTTCAGGGTGTGGTAAGTATTGCTCTCTTACCATTTTTTTCTTTATAATTTATTCAGGTGTACATGTTGTAAGTTTTTGTTTGTGATATATATTGTAGCTATAATTCATAAATATCAAGTTTCAACATATAAACACACATTAACATTAATCAATGTTATACTCAATTCAAACATTACTTTAGTTTTTTTCTTCATGCCTTTTTCCTTGGAAAATATTCAGTGAAAAATATAGAAAAGTTACAAGAGATAATAGGAATCATAAAATGATTAAAATTTAATAAACACATGCTATAAAAGGGCTAGAAAATGCAGATTGTATAGATTGATGCCACCTGACTAGAAAAATCTCCTTAAATAAATGTGACAATGAGCAAAACTAATGAAGCTTTTTGATGAAGAATGCAATAGTAAGTAATTTTATCATGCCTGGTTCGATTCGTCAAAGATAATATGTATCTTTGTAGCAGGACAATTATGTTTGATGGCTATAAGAACTGGTTGTACGATACAGAAGACTAACAAAGAATGAAGTTAACATTCTGATTATATTGTCATTTTTAGATGTTATCTATTAGCTGATACAAGTTCTCTTATGTGTCTATAAGCCTATGGCTTTGGGTGGTTTTCTTTTACCGCGGCTCTTAGAAGCCATCATGTAGTTGTATAAACTTAAAGTTTTTTCATTTTTTATTAAGAAATTTTTTCTTTAATTTTCTTTCGTCTTCTCAGGTGATGGCAGATTTTCAGAGTAACTCCTCTTGATGTTTTTATCAAAGTTATATGATGCTGTCTTTCTTATTCGACTTATATAATCTTCTTATTACAGTAAATATTTTTTGCTGTGTTTTGTTTCACCTTCAGGGTCGTTTGGTGTGAGGGATAAAAATAAATAGTGATGGGATAAAAAAAAAAATATCTTGTTTGGTTGCTATGTTTGGGGTAACTTATTCCACCATTTTTATCATAGTGATGGGATAAGTTATCCCAGGATAGCTAATCCCAGGATAACTAATCCTGGGATAACTTGTTTCCAATCAAACGAACATCAGTGTTTCAGTTGTGCTGATCATATTGTCTCCATCTACAATACTACAAAGTGGAAACAGGCTTGATAGTTTTCTGTTTAAAACTAAATAGTTAATCACTTACACTGAAATAGCAGTAGCAAATGCATATGCTGTTAGAATAGATCATAATAGATCATACAAGACTTATATATGTAAACCTTAGATTAATTTGCGCATATGTTCAGATCTCGGTTAGATTAACTTTGTGACATTGAAGGCTTGTCTTATCTTTACTTTACTAATATAAAGGGAGACTATCAGAAAGCAAAAGGATGTGTTATAATCTTTTGTTACAAACGACATATAATTTAATTAATTGCCGATTGTTGGGCCCATGCTGCGCATGGGCAAGATTATCTAGTATATATATATATATATATATATATATATATTTTATATAATCTTCTTTAAAATTAAAAAAATTATTATAAATATATCTCTTTGTTAATATTAATGTGTTTCTCTTTATAATAATCAAATTTTTTTACATTTACTTCGTAATTTAATTTATTTTATTTTATTGATTATTTTTATTTAAATCAAATATTAACCAGACCTCTTTGGCACCTTCTCATAACTTTCCTCTATATATAGAAGGGTTGATTATTTTTATTTAAATCAGCCTTTTTATATTTGTCCTGCCCTTGGCCTCTTCTTCTTCAAACAATAATGGCCTATAATATAAGAATTGTCCTCCAGCCATGGAGAAACTTTTTCATGCAGGAACAGAGTAGTCCCCCTCACAATTCTTGGATTCTTCTTCACCATCTTACTCAACTTTATTCAGCTATAATATTAAGGCACTGATCCTTTTACCACTCATCCCAAAACAATGGGACTTTCTGTCACTTCTTTCCTCCTATACTCTTGAATATACGCTATTAAGCACAGATTTTCTCATCATCCTATTTATAGGAAATTCTCCGACCTCGTACACAATGTTATGATTTTCTTTACTTCTCTCTCTTTAGCATCCACTGCTTCTGTTCTGTTCACCTACCCTGTTTCCCATGTTGTCTTTTTCCTCTGTTTTCTGCTTTCAGGAAGTGAAATGTTACTTTGGGTTTTCAAGAAAATTATACAAGAAGAATGGTATTTCCAAACAAGGAGGAGTGAAATTACTGTTTGGAACTATCTAACAAGGAGGATTGTTTATACAATGGAACAGAGGTTTAGTCTTCCTATTTAATTTTGATTTTTATGTATGTACGTGTGTGTTTTACTTAAAATGTAGCATCATTTTTTCGAAATTAATTTCAATTGTTGTTGTAAATTGTAATATTTAGTTGCATGTATATTCATGCCGGACAATATTGTTGTAGTACAACTTTTTTATTATGTTAAAAGTATATAAATATGCTTTCTTTTCTGATAAGGTACAAATCTTGTTTCCCCTGTTGCTGTACTCTGTTTTCTACTCTCTCCAAGTGAAACTTTACTGTGGTCCGTAAACCTGTTAACTGGGTCAGGCCGAGCCAGCCCGGCCCGTTTTAAAAAAAACTTCTTGATATACTGAATCGGGCTGGACCGGGTTCTCAACTAATGGGCCAGGCTGGTACGGATCTAACAGTAAATCCACTGAAAAAACTGGTCGGTGACCCAATAAGCAATTTTATCAGGCTTAATAGTAATTTTTCTTTACACAAATCAATGGTATTTCCATTTGGGTTCTTCCTCTATTTTCAAATTCATATTAATTATGCTCACTGTCATGAATTTTTATAGAACATTTTCATTATAAAATGATGATACAAATATATGAATATTTTAATAAATTTATAACTCATGAATATAAATTATATTTAAAATAAAAATAAAAATCTGGCCCCCAACTTTGTGCTTGGCCAGTGAATTAAATGTGAGGATGAAAGTTTAAGAATGGTTCCCTCTTTTTTCTAAGGTCATTATATCTGATCCTATGAACACAACTATTAAGGATACCTCTGTCGGGGGTAGGGGTGGAAATTTCAGCCCATATTAATGAAATGAGTTCATTTTATCTATATTTAATTACTTGGATCACTCATATTTTAATTGGGTAAATATGGGTTTCAAGCTATTTTAAGAGTCTCTACAAATATGGTCAAAATGGGTAAAATATGGGTATTCATGTTGACCCATTATAGATCACTTACTTTTCACTTCCCTCAAAATTCTTAATTGTGCTAAAAAAATAAAAAAAATAATATGAACTTTTAATTTTCAAAAACATTAATTTATTTTTAAAAAAAATTGGAGGGTGGGTGGGGCTAAGCTTTGGGAGTGGGGTGGGGGGAGGGGGTAAATTTTTATTTTTTTTGAAAAGCATAAAAAAAAATTTGGAAAACAAAAACAAAATTAGGGGGGGGGGGGGGGTAATTGTTGTAACAACTCG
>JAJOOE010026070.1:0-14039 GCA_036250405.1 Solanum raphanifolium | reverse complement strand
CCTCATCCTTAACCCTCTACACTTGAATTAGCTATGAAGTATGTATGTATATTATGGTATGATTGCTATATGATTGAAAGGTAGTTCTCATGATTATAGTGTAATGTAAAGTGAAAGGTTTACTCACTTGCTAAGTGTCTCTAAAGTGAAAGGATTGTTACTCACTTATGAACACATATGAGCTATTATGGTAAGATGTCTACATAAGGGTCTATTAAAGGCTAATGTGAACTTATGTGATGATTAAAGATGATTTGAAAAGGGAATTAGATGCTTAGCACCGAAAGGGCATGTAAATGAGATGGGGGTCTCACGTTTAGTAAGTCCGGCACCCCACATGGGTATCCTCACGTTTATCAAGTCCAGATTACCCACGGTATGTATTGTCTCATGAGATGGAAACCCCCACGTTTAGTAAGTTAGGGTTTCTAGAAGCAATCTCCTTGACCTTTAACTATGTGCCCACATAGGACTCTAGCTTGCTGGATCCACCTAGATAGCTATGTACGAATGGTTACACCTTAGGCAAGTGTTAACCCTCTCTTTTCGGTGTGTGAGTAGAACACCGGATTCCACGTAGCTTTCATGGTCTATGTCGGTTATTGCATTATTTTCCTAATGTAAAAGTAAATGAAGGTATAAAAGGTGTGAACTCTTACTAGGGCTTTCTTAAGGGTTTCTACATAGTGTAAGGAAGGGTATGGGACTTCTCTTGCATATTGCACTTGTGGGATCCTAAGAAATGGTTGTAGTAGTGTTCTCTTATGATTATGATGATTACGACTTATGTATGTTGAAGCTATGTTATGTATGATCACTATGAATGTGGTAAGTTATGATGAAATATGATCTTATGAACGTATGCATGAAGTAAGTTACTTAATTTGATACTTCGCTTTGAATAGGGTTATGGGATTCTATTCTTTGCATTGCACTAGTATTACTTGGGTTGGCTACATGTTGGAATGATATTATGTTGGTTTGGACTATGATACTTAATTATGTGTATATTGGATTTACTTGGTAAAAGCATGTTTTGAATAAAATGTCATTTTATGCATGTTTCAATGGTTTTTATGCATAGTAGACATACTTAGTATATGTGTTGTACTAACCCATATTTTCTCCCTTTTCCCAAACATTTAGGTTCGGGCCATTGAGGATTCAATCTTACTTCTCAAGACACATGGAGTTGCTTCCCCAAGTTGGTGAGTCCTCAAGTTCGAGGACAAGACCCTATGATCTAGCTTCTATGTTTAGTTCTTCGCTTATGTTGAAAGACATTGTTGTACTTCCTATTTTCAAGACTTCTTATTGATGTAAGGGCTAAGTCCCATTTTCGATACTTCTATGTCTAGATGGTGTATTGTGACGAAGTTAAATTAAAATTTTCATATATGAAGCGAAAGTAAAAGTTTTAAATTTTCCGCAATATTTATTCTATGATACATGCTATGACGAATGCTAAGGGCTTGTATAAGACCTCTTCGATGTCGAATACGCCGGTAACGACTAGGGGGTGCTCTCGGGTCGTTACAGTAACACTTGGTATACGAAAGATGGAACCTAGCAACTTTTTGAATTCAAGGTGTCACCCATGAGGGCCCAACTACACCCGTAGGTGGGATTCGTTGATTACTGATTGATAACGTTTCAAAGATACTTCATCCAATACTAAGGGTCAACGATCATTAGTTAGTAATATAAACCAAATAAGTGAGTTGGGGTCGAGTCTCAAGGGAGTGGTACGTATTTGAGAATCAATAGAAAAGCATGAATATGCTCAAGTCAATCATAGGTAAAAATATTTACTAATAAAAGCATGGTTCATGTTTGGGGTGACACAAGTGTCAAATAACAGGGGGATTTGGGTTCAACTATCAGCTACAACAGCAAATAACACGAAAATAGCGAGTATAGACACGAGTTCTTGGGATGTGATTATATTATGGGCTAAGGTAGACAAATGGGTGGTTGAAATTAATAGTGAATAGCTTTAAATTAGTGAATACGCTAGACTTTAGTGGGGATAAACTCTCTCAAACAATTTACCCCGAATCAAATTGGTTTCTCTCGAACATCAATAAGCAGCAATTAAGAATAGCTTACGCTTTAGTCCATTCACTCTCTCTCGCTAAATGTGTGGAAAAGGGTTTAGGATTAACTCTCTCGAGCTGAACCCATGAAAACCCAATACCCACAGACCATCAAATCAGTAATTTTGGTTTTAAAACTTCTCTCTCGAGCAAACCAAAAACACTAAGGTAGAGTTGCATTTGTAACTACAACCTTTTTAGATTAAGCCACAATTATTGAAACGAAATCACTTTTAAACAGTATTTACACTATCAATTAACAATACCCAGCAGCTAAATCAACCCATAATCACATAAGCACACCCCAAGAATTGGAGTTTTAGCTAGACATCATAAAAAGATAGAAATCGTTACCAAATTGTGTTTCCATCAACTAGGTAAGATTAATATTGTCTTTACAAAGGTCTAAGATGAAGAATCTTCAACACCCACTTCTGATTTCTCAGAAATCGAAATCTTCAAATCTTCAAAGCTAAGGAAATATTGTCTCCAAAAACTCAGTTGTAAGCTATCTAATGAAAACTAGATAAAGAATCTCATACAATCTGAAAAATCCCCTCAACTAAAAATTCAAACATGTATTTATTGTCGCCAAAAATGTGCTGCGAAAGACCATACCACGCAATAAGTCGGGATCACCGATCCACTCGACAATTTATCTTTTGATCAGTTCTATTACCTTTTTTCTTTGGCCTTCAGCAACTTCAAGTTCTATAACTTTGGGGGATTTAGCACTGCATCGCGGAACCGTTCGGCGACTTGCCGACTGCTCCTTTCTATTGCCAACTTGATTTTCTCCTTCAAGGCTTGGCACACTGGAACATTAGGCGAGACCTAGGCCATTCAGCGACTCTCCCAATGGTTTAGGCGATCCTCAGTACTTCTTTTCTTCGTTCTTTCAGCTGCCTTGTTCCTTTTTGCTCATTAGTGTCCATGTTTTGTTCCTCAATCCAAATACCTGAAAATCAAGAATTTACATCAGTTATTGGCACAAAATATGCATTTGAGGACACTAAATCTATTAAAATAAAGCCCTAAATGAGTCCAAGTCGTGGACTGATCAGCCCCCCCCCCCCCCCAACTTAAACTTTTGCTTGTGCTCAAGTAAAACTAAAGTTCAGTTGTTAAAAAAGGATGTCTCAAAAACTGCCACACAAGACTCAGTCGTGAATGCACACAAAAAGACTCAACTTACTCATGCAAAGATCAATTGTGCACTCAAAGATTCAAGTTGTGACTCACCATTATCAAAGACTCTCAAGTTCACAATACTTGCTTCAAATGCAAGTTCAAGCTCAACAAAGGTACTCAAATGCCCTCAAACAAAGAATGATTCCATAATCACACACAATGGTTCACAATTTTAAAGCTCCGGAATCAAATGCAACGCTCACACTAACAAAGATGAACAAAATGCATGATTTCACCCACGGGTTTGCCCTTATTTTACAATCAACAATTGTTTCAGCTCACTCAAGATCAAAGAGGTCTTTTCAAGGCTTGTAACTGGGCTGAGTGCAAAGGTATGGTCATTTAGGCTCAATGTCTATGATCCTCATAAAATGTGGTGTGAACAACACTTTCTTTACTTTTCTTTATCATTTTCATTCATACTCACAAGTCATCCCATTATTCACTTTCCATGGACTGTTGGAAACCCAATTTCTTCTTGCATTTTCACAACTTTATTCCACAACTTTTTCATTTTTTTTTTCTTTTTCATTATTTTCTTCTTTTTCTCTCTTTTTTATTATATGGAGGGTTCCATTTATCTCAAAAACATGGGTCAAAGGGGACTTTCTTGCACTTCTTTATTTACCTTCTCTTTTCACCACACCCCCAACTTAGCCTTTTGGCCTAAGTTATCTATTCACAAAAACAAAAAATCATGAGAATTATGGATAATGGATCAACAAAGGTCACAATTTCATCAAGTTTCTTCCAAGAAAAGGTTAAGGCTCAAGGGGTGCTCAAGCGGAGTTCACACACTCACAAGGTAGGCCATAAAAAGAGGTATAATGTCAAATTGTTTCACACTTTTCAAAGTTTCCTAATATCATATCAAGAGATTGCATCACTTAATCAACCAGACCAATGGGGCAAATTCTAGGTGTCATCACACAAGGTTCATGGTAAGCTCATCACACAACGCATTGACACAAATGTTAAACAAGACTCCGCACTTTCTCTAGTGTGCAATGTTCATTACAAGAGACACAATTTGATACTTTGCTAGTCACAACGAGATGCCAAAAGTTCACATATTGTCTATGCAACTTCATTTGGCCTCATCGTAGCCCCACATTCATTTTGGTTTGATTATGAGCACTATTCAAGTCATCGGTATTGATCAAGACCGATACTCATAATTTCAAGAGAACAACTACATTCGAACACAAACAAGAGGTGGCACAAATATTTTTCAGAAGGGGTCCAAAATCATTTATCGTTAAAAACACGGAGCCATAAGATCAATCATCCACAAAAGCAGTATAAAACACAATTATAGCTCAAAACCCAAATATAAAAACAAAACAAAAGTCATAAAAGGTCACATAAGGTGGGCCTCACCCCACCACAAATAAAAATCATTTGTCCTCAAATGCAAGAAAAATTATCCAAAAGTCAAAATAAAGTAAGATAGAGAGGGAGGTAAAGAAGGATTTTTTTCTATTTAGTCGCTCCATCTGTCTGGGCATCAGTGCCTGGTGTAGTGCTCTGGACTTGGGCATCGGTGCCCAGAGTCACCTTAGAAGGAACACTGGCTGCACTTGGATCAGCCAAGGGTGTATCTGCCAAAGAAGCCTGCACAGCTGCATCTACCATGGCCTCCTCAGTCTTAGTGAGGCCCTCATACGAAGATTCCTCATCATCCTCAAGCATCTCCTCATCCATCTCCACCTCAAACTCGGGATCAGCTAGCTCCTCAACTCTAACCTCATCTCCGATGGTAGCCGCAGGCTTATCTGGTACATCTGGGATCTCCACCATCCCAAAAATCACGGACATGTCGGTGGACTTCAGTTGATCCACATCACTCCTAAACGTAGCAATAGCGGCCTTTAAATTCGTCACGTCCTCGGTGGCCCCTTAGCCACGCTCTCACACCGCTATCCTAACCGCAAGGGCGTTAATGGTAGCGCTCAATGGTGTCACACCATTATCCAAGGCAGTCTGAATCATGCCTAGAATGGAGGCTTCGAATTTGGCGGCCCGACGATCGGCAGAATGGGCAAACTGCCCTATCCGGAGTAATGTAGCCTGAGTGAGCGGGGTTCGGGTGACAGCAGTAGCAGTAGGTCTAGGAGGTAGTGCAGCAACAGAAGAACTAGGGATGTCAGAAAGTACAACATAAGAAGTATCTAAAGGCCCAAGGGCCAAAGTAGGCAAAACTGCCTCTGCAAGTAGTAAGTTTGTCTCCACAACCGGGAAGAGTCCACCGAGGCTGCCTTTTTCTTCTCCGCTTGATACTTTAAATATTTTGCTTCAATCCTCCGGATATCGATAGAGGATGTGGGAATAACTTCCATATCCTTCTTTGCATCTATAGGAACCCGAGCCCGTCTGCATAGCTCAGTGATCAACACCGGGAAAGGAAGTGAAGTTTGGAACTGGTTGGCCCTCAAGACCATCTCCTGTGCCATAATCATCCCCAGATTTAGCCTCATCTCATCAATGATACACACTAGATAGGCTGCCTTGGCATGGCCGAGAATCAACTCATTCTGGGATGGCATAATAGTACTGCTAATGAAGACAAACCAGAACCTTACAGTTATGTTTAGAATCTTCTTCTCGATAGGTCCTCCAACTTCAAGCCATTTAGGAGCACCGTCTGATATGACATGATCTAACCATTTCTTCGTATTTTCTAATGTGGTAGTCCGGATCGTGTGTTGGCAATCGTCATCAATATCATCAGGACAGTCCAAGACAACATTGATAGCCTCACTATCATACTTGACCTTCTTTCCCCGAACCACTACATAATTAACCAGTTTAAATGCAGCTGCTTGCTTCTTTCGTTGTGGTATCAAGGCTCCATAAGTAGAATAGAACTCCCGGACCCAATTAGGGATATACAGAACACGGGGCTTGGTGAAGATCTGCAATTTATGAGCCTTCAGACAACTCATAATCCCTGGGTACCTGTCAATTACCCCATCAGTTAACAGCCTTTTCTCCTCTATGATTGTCCTCAGCCCCTCAGTCTTTAATCTATTCAGAGACTTGGGAGGATGAGCCTGAATTGGTGGTGCAAGCACCACTGCCTGTGTTGGAATTGGAGGAGGAGTGGTGGTGGGTTGAGGATTCCCGATCCTAGACGAATCGTTCATCCTTTTAGACCGCAACTCTGCCCTCTGTGCTGCTATCAACTCATCATCATCAGAAGCTACAGTCTGGGGATCCTGGTGCTCACCCTCACTCTCAGAATTGGTGAGGTGAGTGGCATAGATCCCGTCACTATCGGAGCTGACCTGTGGTGACGCAAGTGCCTTCTCTTTTCCTTTTCCTTTCCCACCAGTTGTAGGAAGTTTGGTGGCTTTGCCCCTGGATGCAGTTGCATCCTCATTGAGTGTAATCCCATATGCTTTCTTTCGGGGTGGTATGTTTCTCCCAACAACTTTCGGTCTAGCAATGTCTACAAACACATCAGAAAAAGTGAGAAACACTTAAATCAAAAGCACAGAAAAATAATTGCAGACAGACTTGCTGAAGCGGTCGGTGAGTCGCCGAATCACTTTGGCAAGCTAGATCTGGCTCGCCGAAAGGATTGGCTCAAAATTCTCATAAATATTTGTCATGTCGGCGATGGTAAGGTATTTTGGTGAATCACCGAGATTATTCGGCGTGCAAGGATTAGCCCGCCGAAAATTAAAGTGCAAAATGGGTTCAGGGGTACAGACAAAGGGCGAACAAGAAGACTTTCGGCGAGTCGTCGAGTGCCTTCGGCAACCTCAAGCTTCTCGCCGAAAGTTATAGAATCAAACTTCAAATATTACATGAAATTAAAGGTGAGATGGGGAACTTCGACGTACCACCGAGTGGTGGGCGAGCTCGACCCATCTCGCCGAATGACCGAACGTGCCTACTTTCAACCAAACTTCTCGAATTCAACCCCGCAACCCCCGAAAACAAAATCAAAGCATGTACTTATCAAATTAAAGAAATACCCAATACACCCATTACCCCGGGATACTCAGAATTCTCCCGGCTTTGCCAAATTTGACCATTTGACAACTTTTACCCTTAAAAATGATGTCATCTGCTCTATCATTGGGTAAATTATGTCATTTGGCACAACTATGGGTTACTTACACTTCACCCAACTAGACCAAAAAACATGCAAGCACAACCCCATAAGATTTAATCAATTCAAGGCACATAATCACGAGAATTTAACATCATAAGCATTACAGACAAGATTATCAAATTAAAACAGGCATTCAAGCATACTACCACTATCAGAGAGGCCCAACACATTTAAACATGATAAAATCATTGCAAATGAGAAAATATTCGATAAAAATAAACTTGGGGTTCGGAAAACCAACATTGGATGCCGATTAAAACAAGTTGAAATGCTAGGCGGCAAAGTAATCCACTCCGAACACACAATCAACGACTAAAACACTCTAAAAATGCAAGAAATATATAAACTAATGTGCGGGTGTGAGTTTGGGAAGATGAAAAGTGAGGGAAAGTGAAAGAGTTTGAGAGTTTAAACCTTTGGCCTTTAAAAAACCGTCGAGTTCTCGCCCATTTGGCGACATAAGTCATGCTCGCCGACCCACTCAACAGCACGCCGAGTGGTCACTTACCTCACCAAGTTTTACAGGACCTCCAGTTAATGTGGTGGTCTAAACGGTGGACTAGATCGCGATCGCTGACACGATCGGCGATTCACCAAGTTGCTCCTGGGCTCGCTGATTTTTACAGACTCCAATTTAAAATTGTCTTGAGTCTAATGGCGGTCTAGGTCTGGCTCAACAACCTCTTCGGTGATGCGCTGACTTGACCTTTAGCTAGCCAACCTGCACTTATCAACCACTTCCCACATTTTGACTTGCACATTCAACACACCATTATTTCAAAATTAAAAAGAAAGAAAACAATACTTCGGTTGCCTTCCAAGCAGCGCCTTAGTTAACGTTGCGGCACGATGAAACTCCTCACTTAAATTCCATTAGTGGGGTTTGCCTCATTTTCCTAAGGCCACCCCTCTTTTGGTTCTGGGTAGAGATCATTCGGCACTTGGTCCATTTGTGACCCTAGTAGCTGAATGAGCATGTAATGAGAGGTCGTCAACTAATTCTGCAATAACACATTCTCTCTTATCTCACTAAACACTCTGTCGTATTCTTCGACTTTGTGAAGAATGAGTAAGAGTACCTCTTCTATTGGCCCACCCTATTGCTTCTTCATCTTTCGACGCTCATGCGGGAGGATGTACTTGTCCTTATTTTTGGATAGTACCTCCAAATCCTTGACCTTCTTGGCCAAGACATCCAGCTGAGTCAACAATGTGGCCAATTCTTGGTCTTTTTCTTTCTCCTTGCTGGTCATGGCCATGTTATCAAGGCGTTGGGCTGCGGTCTCATAGGAATGTCACACCAAGCAGCCCGAAGAGAGTTGGTCAGCTATTATTCTATTTTCGGGGTCAAGACCCCGGTAGAAGCATTTCAGAAGTATTTTATCTGGAATTTCATGAATTGGGCACTATTGCAATAGGGTTTTAAACCTTTGCCACAACTCATAAATGGACTCACCCTCCAATTGTTTGAAACTTAGGATGTTATCCCTAAGAATCATCACTCTCAAATGAGGGTGATCCATTGGGTCACTGCTACTACCAAATATACTCCAATTCTCTGCTCAAAACAGCAACACACAAACCAAAACTAAAAATTAGGTGAGTTCAACTATAATTAACAAGAACAAAACTCAACTTAACTAAGAATTCTCAAGTAACACCACTCCCCGACATGGGCACCATTTTAATTGATAACATTTCAAAGACACTTCATACAATACTAAGCGTCAACGATCGTTAGTTAGTAATATAACCCATCTAAGTGAGTTGGGGTCGAGTCCCAAGGGAGTGGTATGTATTTGAGAATCAATAGAAAAGCATGAATATGCTCAAGTCAATCATAGGTAAAAATATTTACGAATAAAAGCATGGGTCAAGTTTGGGGTTACACAAATGTCAAATAATAGGGGGATTTGGGTTCAACTATCAGCTACAACAGCAAATAACACGAAAATAGCAAGTATAGAGACCGGTTCTTTGCATGTGATTGGATTATGGGCTAAGGTAGTCAAATGGGTGATTGCAATTAATAGTGAATAGCTATAAATCAGTGACTAAGCTAGACTTTAGTGGGGATAAACTTTCTCTCGAACAATTTACCCCGAATCAAATTGGGTTCTCTCGAACACCAATAAGTAGTAATAAACAACAACCTAAGCTTTAGTCCATTCACTCTCTCGAGCTGAATGTGTGGAAAAGGGTTTAGGATTCACTCTCTCAAGCTGAACCCATGACAACCCAACACCCACAGACCATCAAATCAGTAATTTTGGTTTAAAACTTCTCTCTCGAGCAAGCCAAAAACACTAAGGTAGAGTTGTATTTGCAACTACAACCTTTTAGATTAAGCCACAATTACTGAATTAAATCACTTTTAAACATCATTGACACTATCAATTATCAATCCTCAGTAGCTAAATCAACCCATAATCACACCCCAAGAATTGGAGTTTTAGCTAGACATCATAAAAAGATAGAAATCGTTACCAAATTGTGTTTCCATCAACTGGGTAAGATTAATATTGTCTTTACAAAAGTCTAAGATGAAGAACCTTCGCCACCCACTTCCAATTTCTCAGAAATGGAAATCTTCAAATCTTCAAAGATAAGGAAATATTGTCTCCAAAAACTTAGTTTTAAGCTATCTAATGAAAACTAGATAAAATAACTCATACAATCTGAAAAATCCCCTCAACTAAAAATTCAAACATGTATTTACAGTCGCAAAAAATGTGGTACGAAGGACCATTCAGCGTAATAAGTCAGGATCATTGATCCACTCGACGTTCCCCCTTTTGGTCAGTTCTATTGCCTTTTTTGCTTTGGCATTCAACAACTTCAAGTTCTGTAACTTTGGGCGATATAGCACTGTATCGTGGAACCGTTCGGTGACTCGCTGACTGCTCCTTTCTATCGCCAACTTGATTTTCTCCTTCAGGGCTTGTCACACACGAACATTAGGAGAGACCCCGGCCATTCGGCGACTCGCCCAATGGTTTAGGCGATCCTCAGGCCTTCTTTTCTTCATTCTTTCAGCTACCTTGTTCCTTTTTGCTCATTAGTGTCCATTCTTTATTTCTTAATCCAAATACCTAAAAATCAAGGATTTACATCAGTTATTGGCACAAAATATGCATTTGAGGACACTAAATATATTAAAATAAAGCCCTAAATGAGTCCAAATCGTGGAATCATCAATTACCACCCTAGAATTTTGCATAAGGCAGTAACCACGGCCAGGACACATGCCCCGTTGATGGGTCCACTGCTTGTGGTTAGGGGTCTGTAGATCCAAGCCCTTTTTGAAACTCTCTGAACCTAAACCACGCCCGACCAGGACGGACCGTAGTCCATCCACGGTCCGTCGGCAATATCTCATGGATGGGCAGTGAGGCAGGTTAGTAAAGGACTTAGTTGGACTTTTTTGTTTTAATTAGACTTAAGTGATGTTGTTTTGCCTAAGCCTAGACCACCTATATATATAATTTAGAACCTTAAACTAAGTCATTAAGGTCATTATTTATAAACCCCCCAAAGGAATCCCAAAGTTCATCCTCTCAAATAATTCTCTCTCTAGAAAAATGAAGAAGAAGAAGAAGAAGAGGGTCAAGCTAGGTCGAGTCAAGTCTCCATTCTTCCAAGCTTTGTGAGCTTTGTAATCAAGGTATGATGGCTATTTCATTCATAGATTCCTTTCAGACATGAAGCCGCCAAGTTTTCTCCATTTTAGAAGAAAAATTCTCCAAGTCAAATTAGGGTTTCTTCTAATGTTATGGCTTATGATCCAATAGAGTGGATTATGATTGGTTATGACTGTTTATGATGGAATTACATGTTTTTAGTAGGATTATACATGTATCCATGCTTAACCTGTGATTCAAAGATGAATTTGATATAGTTGTGTTTTATGCCATGAAAGGGGAAATTTAGGGATTAGATGTGAGATTCTAGGATTGATGAATTACCTTATAGATTGCTTAGATTTGAGCATGTATCTATGTATTGCTTTATAGTAAAGTATATACACATGAATTGAATTAGAATGAAGTATATATGATGAGTCATGATTGCTAGTGCTTCAGATTGAGCCTATATGATGATATATGATTAGAA
The DNA here is from genome assembly GCA_036250405.1 of Solanum raphanifolium. Taxonomy (NCBI): domain Eukaryota; kingdom Viridiplantae; phylum Streptophyta; class Magnoliopsida; order Solanales; family Solanaceae; genus Solanum; species Solanum raphanifolium. The sequence continues at coordinate 2,516 of JAJOOE010026070.1, read as the reverse complement.
CTGCTTAAGGATAAAGCATGTGATTAGATTGTCTTGAGATCTAGGTATATGTGATGATTATGAGAAGTATTTCTTTGAGGGTAAGGCTTGTAGTTATGAATGTTGATTTCTAGGGCTTTGAGAGTAAAGCTAATATGATGAACTATGAATGTTAAGGCTTGAGAAGTAAAGCTTATATGATTGTAGATTGTTAATGTTTGTGATGTGGAAGGGATAGTTCCCAAAAAGAATTGCTAAACATTGTTGAATGAATGTGAAAGGTTTACTCATATAAATGAATATAGGTTGAAAGGGCTGCACACCTAAAATTAATGTAGACTAAAATGCTTAATGAATGATGAGGCTAGAGGCGACTACTCTTGACCTCCATATTGAAGGATATGTGGTGATTTTCCATAGTCCTTAGAAGTGAACAAGAGGTGATTCCCTACGTTCTTATTATGATAAATGGACATAGAGGTGAGTACACATGATCCTTATGAAATGAAGTGAATGCGATTACCCGTGTCATATGAAAGGATAGTGGAGGCGAGTACCCACAATCTTCAAGTAAGTAAGGCAAGAGGTGAATACTCGTTAGCCTTTTTCAATAAGGCAAGAGGCGAATACCCATTAGCCTTTATGAGTTACGAAAAGAGGTGAATCCCCATGTCTCTTAAACTTAGTATGAATTAAGTAATTAAGTTATGGAAATTATAGCTTGGTGTATCATGATGAGGTGCTTCCCTTGATAGCCTCGAATTGGTAAATCGTAACCATTCATGAGTAATGATGTGCTGTGGACTAGTAGAGAGATACTCTTCCATGATTAGTAAGAGTGACTAAAGAGGGACAAGTCCCTAATAAAAGTAGCATGTTTCTAATGAAACAAGATTATTTCAAGGAAGTATTGTAAGTACGTTTTGATATGAGGTTTACTTGTATGATGTTAGCTTAGCACCTACAGAGAGGTTGTAGCTCCAATCCTGGCTTCTAGAGAACGAGACGGTTGATTTCGATCGGGAATCAGTGAGTTGTCATCAACCTTGTGCTAGAAATTTATTTATCCTTCCTTCCCAAGCCTAGAGCAGCCTTTTGAGGGTTTCTGGGGTGATCCTCGCCTTTTTTTTTGTACTTAGGGAAAAAGGAGAAATTAGGACTTTCTTCATTAAGTTCTCCCCCCGACCATTCCGCTCTGGCGCTCCCATCCCGCTTTGGCACCATGGTCATAGTGGCATCACCCCTTTATGGCGGGACAATAAGGCCCAGCTTATCACGATGTTTTAACCTTCTTAATTAATGATTATTTGGGTAGTTACAACGGCGAGGCAAACCTGAGTTCTCAGTCTAGATAAATCTTGTACGATAGGGCAAACCTCAACCGTAATGCTGAGTCCATAAAGGGGGTGTATGTGAAGCCCCACATTAAGATAAGAAGTCTACATTAGCAAAATATAGGTGAGATTTTGGGAATATAAGTAACTATACCTCAACCACTAGTGAGACATGGTAAAGTCATGCGGGTCTCGGCCTAGAGCGACTAATATCACTAGTGGGTCGTTATAATGCCATTTGAAGGTTAAAAAAATGTGTAGTTTGTATATAATAAATTTTTAAAAAGAAATCAAATAAATTATGCAGATGAACTTATTAAATTTATATTTTAATTAGACATTCAAATTTACCGTTATCATAATTTTTTTAAGATCCAAGTGTTTTTTTCTCTAATTACAAGATTTTATCAACCCTTTTAAGAACTTATTATATATATATATATATATATATATATAATAATAATAATAATTCATTATGTAAATGTAATGTTTAAAGTGCATGCATATAAAATTAAATTAAATTAATTAACTTTCAGATTTTGAAACTCATTTTTTCAATTGAGATGGAAGAATAAAATTTGCATTTTAACATCTTTTGAAAGTATTTAATAAAGCTAAAAGTTAATTGTATTTTTTTCTAAATTAAAAATTTAACCCTTACATAAATGAATTTTTTTTTACACTTATGCTTGTCAACATGTACGACAAATAAATGAAAATTTAAAATAGTAAATGTTGAATTATAAATAACATTAAGTAAACAATAAATAATAATATAAAAATAATGTTTTAAGTCAATAACTAAAGTTATATTGAGATAACAAATGAATGCTAGCTTAATTATTTCCTTGTTTACAATAAATGTTTTAATTTATTTATTTTATGTGTGGCCCAATTAATGTAAAGTTGTTAACTAATGTCCAATGAAAAATAAATTTCATATGCTAGATTGGTTATTTGATGGACGACCAAGATTAAATCTTAGCCCCTATAAATTGGTCATCCCACACCACTCACTAGGGTTATCATATAGTTCTCTAGACACTTTTCCGTCGTTGAGAATTGTTATAACATAAGATTCGAACAAGGAGGTACTGTGATATGTCTTCAAGTATGTTTCTGTAACGTCTCTCAATAAATCAACCTGTTTCAAATCCTAATGTACATTAAGTATATTTTACACTAATTTTTTTAGGTAAAATA
>JAJOOE010026069.1:0-12545 GCA_036250405.1 Solanum raphanifolium | reverse complement strand
TGTATCTAGATGTACAAAAATCTGAGAAGATTCGTAATATAACAACATAGCTTGAATTTAAGTAATTAGTTATATACTAGTGAGATTGTTGTAAGTTATCCTTAAAAAAATAGTTCTGGCCCATGGGCCGACCCCGACACGGCCCAAATCAAGCCTCAAGGGTCAAGGGCTTATATTGGCCGGGCTTATAAGCCCTAGTTTTAAATGGGATTGAAAAATCATATCTCAACCCTACCCCAATAACTAGTTGGATTGGGTCGGCCTCATGGGCTAAGCCCATTTTGATGGCTCTAAGTGAGAGCAAGAGAAAGGTTAAGGGTATTTTTGGTAGATCAAGTTGAATTTGGGTAGAAAGGAATTATTATTTTGAGAAAAATTTCAAAACGTCAATACTTTAGCATTTAATAAAACCTCTTGTCAACATTTTCAATATTTATATTTAAAATGTCAATATTTTAGTTAGTTATTCTTCTAATTTATTTATTTTTTATTTGTTTGATTTGAAAGAATACAATTATTTAATAACAGAAAGGAGAAAATCACGGAAAAATTATTTGAACATATTACTTAAAATTCTCATCACTTACAATTTCAAAAGTAAAAGACTAGGGCACCAATCCCCCTTCTTCATCAAATTTCGAATATATATATTTAACATTCCATTGATTCGAAAATGGCTATGGAAAGTTTTGATAATTGTAAATTGTTCCAGCTATGAACTAAGTGGGAGCATTAGTTTTGCTAGGTAGTTTTAATTTTAATTTGTTTGAATGAAAAATAAGAATGAATATGGAATGTTTGTAAAAATAATTTTTTGTAATGTTTAGTGCAATCGAAGAATCCATTTGATAAATATTGTATGTGTTATCGTTTTGATAAATATTGTATCCACAATCTGAAAAAGAATCGTTTTGATAAAGTATTTGGCTAGTTGTTTTTGTTTTTTGATATCCATTATCGGATAAACTATAATAATTATAGTGTATATTATAAGTGGTTGTTTGAAATACAAAGTTATGATAATTGTAGTGTATTTGTAAACATATTTGATAAAGATACAAATACATGGGCACTAATGTAATATATTTTTGATCACTGAGATATAATTATTTACACAAAGATACAAGTATGAACGTAAATACATAAATTTATTAATATTGAATACAAATATTGTTAAACAAACGTGAGTCTCTATTATGTTTGTAACACCTCATATCCTAGACAGACCAAATTGCAGATTTCAGAAACTACATGTGCCACCGACGGGCACCACCTACGGACCGTAGGGTGACCCACAGTCCGTCCTGGTGGTCTGTGGATGACCACCTGTAGCCCTTCCCAGACGACCCTGGAATTTTTGGCCAATTCTGGACCTACGCCAGGACCTACGGACCGTAGGTCAGACCACGGTCTATGGTCCAGGGCCGTAGGTCAGAACCCCATTATTCAACTCCCAGTAGGCGAACGGCGGCCGACCAGCACGGACCGTCAGTCCAGCCACGGTCCGTCGGTAACCCCAGACAGTTTTTAAGTCAGGGATCGTTTGGTCTTTTCCCTATGCGTTGGACCCCTAAACTACATCGTTTAACCCCTAAACTACGTAGTTTTTGTCAATTTTAGCCTAGTAACTTAATTAGATTTTACCCAAGTCAACTCATTCTCCTAAAATTCATCAAGTTGAATGAGAAGAAGGAGAAAGAGTCGACCAAGCCCTAGTCCAAGAACGCAACAGGTTTTCATCAATTTCAGCGTCGAAATCGAAAGATTTCTCCATGGAATTCGTCACCAGGTATGTGGAATTTCACTAGTGGTTCCTTTCACCCATTAGGTCCCTAGAATCAGATTCTTGATTCCCTTAATATTATCTAGACCTAGGGTTTCTAGAATTTCAGTAGATCACTATGAATTAGTTACTTTAGTGTTCCTAATTAGATTATCATGATTTTTGTATGCTTTTGCGTAGATTCCTTAATAAATCCAGAACCCTAGCTATGTAGTTCTTTTAGTTCATGAATTACACATGCTAGGTCAGATATTTCAGATATACATGCCTCATATTTGAATGTTTCATTATGAGTACATTAATGCTGCATGTTCAGTTAGCATGTCAGTATTTTGAGCTAACCAGTATTACAGAAATTTAGTCATAATGTGTTATTTACATAATCAATTGGGAGAAGCTTAATACCGAGTGGACTAGGGTCAGTCACCCTCAAGTCCCATAACTACATGCTCCATAGGTTGTAAGTCCCCTCTGTGGGCATCATTTTAGTGATCACAGCAGTCATGCCTCTATACCTCTGGTAGGGTATATTGGGTCCTCTCGATGGGGCGTATACATCGGACACCACATTTAGCTCATGTGATTTTATGTCGGTTATTAGTAGCTCCATTACAGTCAAATTCTATTGCATTGACCACATTATCATTATAGTCAGATTTCAGTCTCAGCATGTTATAAATTTGGTCATTGCATTCAGTTAACTCATGTTCAGTAGTTGCAGTATAGTATCATTATTATCTTATATCATTGTCAGTTATATACTTTGTTCAGTTATGTTATTATTCAGCTTTATTCTATCCTACATGCTCAGTACCTTTCAAGTACTAACGCATACTCTGCGCTACATTTTCTCGTGATATAGGTTCAAGTCCTCAACTTCCAGATCACGCATAGGTCGGTTCCCGATCTTCAGGTCAGCAGTATCAGTGGTGAGTCCTCATTCTTCGAGGATGACATACATGTTTCCTTTGTTTTTAGTTTTAGTTTAAGTTTTGCTAGAGTTAGCTGGGGACATGTCTCAGCATCTCTAGTCAGTTAGAGGCTTATTTCAGACATAGTTAGATTCAACTTTAGATTCGAGTTTGATACTTCAGTTGTTTATTAAAACTCATAGTTTCTCTTTATATAGAGAGTATTGGGTATTCCCCATCATTTCAGTTATTTCATGATTTAGCTTCCGCACAGTATTTGTTAAGTATGCTTATGATATGCCAGCTCAAGGTTAGCTTGGGGTCACTCGTGATCCTAACTCTCGTGTCCACGTCAAGGGGGAGCCTAAGGGCGTGACAAACTTGATATCAGAGCATTAGGTTTAAGTATCCTAGGATATTTGAAAAGCCGCACTAAGTAGAGTCTTTTTCATGGGTGTGAAGTGCACCACATCTAATAAGAGGAAGGCTACGAAGTGTTTTATGAAAAACTTCACTTTTTTGCTACTCTTATCGTGTGTGAGGTATGATCCAATTTCTCATTTCTAACTCGTCGTTATGCGTTTCAGATCATGCCTCCTCGTAAAGCTTACCAAAGGAATGCTAACGCAGTTCCTCTAGTCCCAAATCAGGAAGTTTCGAATGCAGAGTTTCGGAACACTATCCAATTGTTGGCTCAGAGTGTGACCAACCAGAACAACCAGCAGGTTCCAGTTTCTGCAAATGCTAATCATGGGTCGACTACAGCCAGGGTCCGTGATTTTGTTAGAATGAATCCTCCGGAGTTTTTAGGGTCGCAAGTTGGAGAAGATCCCCAAAACCTCATAGATGAGGTCAAGAAGATCTTTGAAATGATGCAGGTAACTGGGAATGATAAGGTTGAGTTGGCATCTTACCAACTTAAGGATGTGGCTCACATTTGGTTTACTCAAGGGAAGGAAACATGTGTACAGATGCAACTCCTATCACTTGGGAATGTTTTAGTGAGACTTTTCTGGACAGGTTCTTCCAAGAGAGTTGAGGGAGGCTAAAAATCAGGAGTTCATGAATTTGAGGCAAAGTAACATGACAGTCCAAGAGTATGGACTCAAGTTCACCCAACTCTCCAGGTATGCTCCTCACATGGTTGCTGATTCCAGGGATCAAATGAATAAGTTTTTATATAGAGTGTTAGACTTAGTGAAAATCGAGTGCAGAAATGCTATGTTGCTGGAAGATATGAACATCTCTAGGCTCATCACTCATGCTCAACAGGTTAAGGGAGATAAGCTTAGGGAACAGGCTAAAGAGAATAAGAAGGCTAGGACAGACAACTATGAGTATTCTCAACAGAAATCAGGTGGTGGAAATTGCTCGCAGGTTCAGCATAAATCTTCATCCCCAGCACCTTCATTAGCTAGTGTTCCATCCTCCAGGTTTCGACAGGATCAGAAAGGTAGGCATCAGGCTCTAAGTCTCAGGGGAGTGTTTCGGGTACTAGGACCTACCCAACTTGTCCTAAGTGTGGTAAGAACCATCCGGGCGAGTGTCTTGCAGGAAAGAAAGGATGTTTTGGGTGTGGTCAGTTTGGTCACAGGTTGAGAGATTGCCCTTCTTAACAGGGTCAAAGAGGTAATAGTGGTAGAACTCAGTCTACAACTTCAGCAGCACTAGCAGGTCTCCCAACTCAGTAGGGTAACTCATCTGGTACAGGTGGCCGTCAGCGCCAAAATAGGTTGTATGCTCTTCAGGCTCGCCAGGATCAGAAAGATTCTCATGATGTGGTCACTGGTACGTTACGAGTCTTTAACCTAGATGTTTATGCTTTGTTAGATCCAGGGGCTACTCTTTCCTTTGTAACTCCTTATATAGCAGTCAAATTCGATGTTAGTCCAGAAACTCTCTCAGAACCCTTCTCAGTCTCTACTCCAGTTGGTGACCCAGTTATAGCTAGACGGGTATACATAAATTGCCCAGTCAAAGTCTCTCAGAAAGTCACCTGAGCAGATCTTGTAGATTCAGAAATGGTAGACTTCGATATCATTCTAGGCATGGACTGTTTACATTCCTATTATGCCTCAGTCGATTGTAGAACTAGGATCGTTTGTTTCCAATTTCCAGATGAACTAATCTTAGAATGGAAGGGTAGTAGCTTAGCGCCTATGGGTCGATTCATTTCTTATCTTAAGGCCAGAAATATGATTTCCAAGGGGTATATCTATCATCTAGTTCGGGTTAAGGATTCAAGATCCGAAACCCCAACTCTTGAGTCAGTTCTAGTGGTCAATAAGTTCCCAAAATTATTTCCAGAAGATCTTCCCAGAGTTCCTCCCGAAAGGGAAATCGACTTTGGAATTGATCTCATTCCAGATACCTAGCCTATTTCTATTCATCCTTACAAAATGGCTCCAGCTGAGCTTAAGGAATTGAAAGACCTTCTAGATAAGGGCTTCATCACACCCAGTATTTCCCCATGGAGTGCATTAGTGTTATTTGTGAAAAATAAAGATGGATCTCTCAGGATGTGCATTGACTATCGATAGTTGAACAAAGTAACAATCAAGAATAAGTACCCTATCCCCAGGATTGATAACTTGTTTGACCAACTTCATGGTGCTAGTCATTTTTTGAAGATGGACCTCAGATCCGGTTATCATCAGCTCAGAGTTAGAGATAGTAACATTTAAAAAATAGCCTTAAGAACTCGGTATGGTCATTATGAATTTGTAGTTATGTCATTTGGACTTATCAATGCTCCTACAGCTTTCATGGTTTTGATGAACAAGGTGTTCAAGCAATATTTGGACTTGTTCGTTATCGTCTTTATTGATGATATCCTCATTTACTCTAGGAATGAGGAAGAACATGCAACTCATTTGAGAGTTGTTTTGCAAACTCCCAAAGATCGCCAGTTATTCTTTAAGTTTAGCAAGTGTGAGTTTTGGTTGGAATTAGTAGCTTTCCTTGGGAATATAGTAACTAGCGAAGGGATTCAAGTGGATTCTCTAAAAATAAAAGCTGTGAAACAATGGCTTAGACCTACCTCTCCTACAGATATCAGAAGTTTCTTGGGTTTGGTTGATTATTACAGAAGGTTCGTGAAGGATTTTCATCCATAACTTCTCCATTGACTAAGTTAACTAAGAAAAAGGTTAAGTTTCAGTGGTCAGGTAATTGTGAGAAGAGCTTCGCAGAACTGAAAACTAGGTTGACTACAGCTCCGGTTTTGACTCTACTAGAGGGTTCAAACGGTTATGTTATCTATTATGATGCATCCAGATTCGGCCTAGTTTGTGTGTTGATGCATTGAGGTAATGTTATAGCTTATGCTTCTAGGCAGCTTAAGGTGCATGAGAAGAATTATCCAACTCATGACCTCGAACTTGCAGCAATGGTGTTTGCACTTAAGATTTGGAGACATTACTTGTATGGTGTGCACGTAGATGTGTTCACAAACCATAAAAGCCTTCAGTTTATGTTCACCCAGAAAGAGTTGAATCTTCGCCAGAGGAGATGGCTTGAGTTCCTCAAGAATTATGATATGAGTGTGCATTACCATCCTGGTAAGGCCAATGTAGTAGCAGATACTCTTAGCAGACTATCTATGGGTAGTGTAGCATATGTTGAGGAAGAAAGAAAAGAGCTAGCAAAGGATGTTCACAGGCTTGCTCGCTTGGGAGTTCGTCTTATGAGCATATCAGATAGTGGTGTAACAGTTCAGAATGGGTCAGAATCTTTATTAGTAGCGGAGGTTAAGGAAAAGAAAAACAGTGATCCAATATTGCTTCAACTGAAGGGTGCAATCCATCAGCAGAGAGTTAAGGTTTTCTCCCAAAGGGGAGATGGTGTGCTTCGCTATCAGGGTCGATTATGTGTTCCTAAGGTGGGTGAGTTGAGACAATAGATTCTTGCAGAAGCCTATAACTCCAGGTATTCTATTTATCCAGGTGCAACTAAGATGTACCGTGATATACGGGAAGTCTTTTAGTGGAATGGCATGAAGAGGGATATAGCAGATTTTTTGGCTAAGTGCCCTAATTGTTAGCAATTGAAGGTAGAACATCAGAAATCAGGGGGTATGACTCAAGAGATCAACATTCCTACTTGGAAGTGGGAAGTGATCAACATGGACTTCATTACAGGTTTACCTCGTACTCGCAGACCACATGACTCCATTTGGGTGATCATTGACAGAGTTACTAAGTCTACACGCTTTTTGGCCGTCAAGACTACTGATTCGACGGAGGACTACGCCAAGCTTTACATTAATGAGATAATCATGGGGCATAGGGTACCTTTGTCTATCATCTCATATAGAGGTCATCAGTTTACCTCTTATTTATGGAAGTCATTTCAGAAAGGTCTTGGTACTCAGGTTAATCTTAGCACAACATTTCATCCGCAGACGAATGGTCAGGAAGAGCGTACCATTCAGACCTTAGAGGACATGTTGAGAGCTTGTGTGATCGACTTAAATGGTAGTTGGGATGATCACCTTCCTCTTAAAGAGTTCACCTACAATAATAGCTACCATTCCAGCATTCAGATGGCCCCTTTTGATCTGAGGCATTGTATGGGCGTCGATGTAGATCTCCAGTTAGTTGGTTTGAAGTAGGTGAAGCTGTCTTGATAGAGCCATATTCAGTTCAGAATGCTATGGAGAAAGTGCAACTCATTAGAGATAGACTTAAGACAGCCTAGAGTCGCCAGAAGTCCTATGCAGATGTAAGGAGAAGAGAGTGAGAGCTTCAAATTGATGATTGGGTTTTCCTGAAAGTGTCATCTATAAAGGGGGTGGTGAGATTTGTCAAGAAAGGGAAGCTCAGTCCTAGATATGTAGGTCCTTACAAGATCTTGAAAAGGGTTGGTAAAGTGTCTTGTGAATTAGAGTTGTCGAACTAGCAGCAGTGCATCCGGTCTTTCACATTTCGTTGTTGAAGAAGTGTGTGGGTGATCCAGCATCAATAATGCCATTAGAGAGTATAGCTGTGAAGGATAGCCTCACTTATGAGGATGTGCCAGTTGAGATTCTTGATCGTCAGGTTAGAAGGTTCAGAAACAAAGAAGTCGTTTTAGTTAAGGTTTTGTGGAGGAGTCAATCCGTATAGGGAACTACATGGGAAGCAGAAGCAGCCATGAAGGCCATGTATCCTCAGCTCTTTCCTCCCGATTCCATTCCAGCTTGAGGTAATAGTTCCTCTACTTTTTTCGGTCATTCATACGCAGATTCAGTCTTAGTATCATGTTCCTTCAGTTTGTACTTGCATTTTCAGCGTATTTGCATGTCCTTGGAACTTAGCTCAGTCAGAAATCAGTTTCCAGTGTTTCGTGGTAGGGATTACAGCTCTTTCCCTTCATTTCAATTAGTTTAGACTTCATTCGAGGACGAATGTTCCTAAGGGAGAGATAATGTAACACCCCATATCCTAGACAGAGCAGATTGCAGATTTCAGAAGCTACATGTGCCACCAACAGACACCACATACGGATCGTAGAGTGACCCACAGTCCGTCCTCGTGGTCCGTGGATGGCCACCTGTATCCCCTCCCAGAAAGCCCAGGAATTTTTGGCCAAGTCTGGACCTACGCAAGGTCCTATGGACCGTAGGTCAGACCTCGGTCTGTGGTCCAGGGCCATAGGTCAAACCCCCATTATTCAACTCCCAGTCGCCGAACAACGGCCGACTAGCATCGACTGTCGGTCCAGCCATGGTCTATCGGTGACCCACGACAGTTTTTAAGTAAGGGATCGTTTGGTCTTTTCCCTATGCATTGGACCCTTAAACTACATCGTTTAACCCCTAAACTATGTAGTTTTAGTTAGTTTTAGCCTAGTAACTTAATTAGACTTTACCCAAGTCAACTCATTCTCCTAAAATTCATCAAATTGAACGAGAAGAAGGAGAAAGAGTCGACCAAGCCCTAGTCTAAGAATGCAATAGGTTTCATCAGTTTCAGCGCCAAATTGAAAGATTTTTCCGTGGAATTCGTCTCTAGGTATGTGGGATTTCACTAGTGGATTCCTTTCACCCATTAGGTCCCTAGAATTCAGTCAGATTCTTGATTCCCTTAATATTATCTAGACCTAGGGTTTCTAGAATTTCAGCAGATCACTATGAATTAGTTACTTTAATGTTCCTAATCAGATTATCATGATTTTTGTATGCTTTTGCGTAGATTTCTTCATAAATCCAGAACCCTAGCTATGTAGTTCTTTTAGTTCATGAATTACACATGCTAGGTCAGATATTTTAGATATGCATGCCTCATATTTGAATGTTTCATTATCAGTTCATTATTATTGCATTTCAGTTAGCATGTCAGTATTTTGAGCTATCATGTATTACAAAAATTTAGTCATAATGTGCTATTTACATAATCAATTGGGAGAAGCTTACTACCGAGTGGACTAGGGTCAGTCACCCTCAAGTCCCAAAACTACGTGCCCCGTAGGTTGTAAGTCCCCTATGTGGGAATCATTTTAGTGATCACGCCAGTCATGCCTCTATACCTCTGGCAGGGTATATTGGGTCCTCTCGATGGGGCGTATACATCGGACTCCACATTTAGCTCATGTGGTTTTATGTCAGTTATCAGTAGTTCCCTTACAGTCAGACTCTATTGCATTGACCACGTTATCAGTTATAGTCAGATTTCAGTCTCAGCATGTTATAAACTCGATAATTGCATGCAGTTAGCTAATGTTCAGTAGTTGCAGTATAGTATCATGCTTATTTTATATCATTGCTAGTTATATGCTTTGTTCAGTTATGTTATCATTCATCTTTATTCTATCCTGCATAGTTAGTACCTTTCAAGTACTAACGCATACTTTGCGCTACATTTTCTCATGATGTAGGTTCAGGTCCTCAGCTTCCAAATCACGCATAGGTTGGTTCCCGATATTCAGCTCAGCAGTATCAGTGGTGAGTCTTCATTCTCCGAGGACGACATACATGTTTCCTTTGCTTTTAGTTTTAGTTTCAGTTTTGCTAGAGTTAGCTGGGGACATGTCTCAGCATCTTTAGTCAGTTAGAGGCTTATTTCAGACATAGTTAGATTCAGCTTTAGATTCGAGTTTGATACTTCAGTTGTTTATTAAAACTCATAGTTTCTCTTTATATAGAGAGTATTGCGTATTCCCCATCATTTCAGTTATTTCATGATTTAGCTTCCGCACAGTATTTGTTAAGTATGCTTATGATATGCTAGCTCAGGGTTAGCTTGGGGTCACTCGGGATCCTAGGTCCCGTGTCCACGTAAAGGGGGTAGCCTCGGGGCATGACAATGTTAAACAATTTTGATCACTGGGAGGAGAGAGGATGAATACATGTTATATTCGTTGTATCACAAATACAATTAATACAGATTACAAATTGTACAATTGATACAAATACAAGTACAATTGTTTGAATAGAATTGACACAATTGATTTGTATCATACAGCGAATATAATTGTATCAATTGTAGTAATGAACACAATTTATGTCGACGAATACAATTGGCAGAATACAAATTGTCATAATACAATTGATACATAATACAAAATACAATTGATATGAAATACAAATACATTTGATATATAATACAAAATACTATTGTCATATTTATGTGTAATATTTTTGGGCTGCAACTGTTGGGCTGGAGAGAAAGAGGGGTGAGATAGAGAGAGAGAGAGAGGACGGGAGAGAGGGCAGTGGAAGGACAGAGGGGAGAGAGGGAGAGAGAAGAGAGAATCCTACATATAACTATAAATTGTAATATTTTGAACTATAGTGATCTATCATACACATATTTGCCTTGTTATGTAATTTTCCCGTTTATTATGGCGTCAAAATCGGATATCCATACTTTTGGCCCATTATAGGTAGCATCTCCTCTAGTTGTCCAATAATAAAAAATATTTCGTAATAAGGACCCCATTTCACACAAATAAGGAAGGCGCCAAAGAATATTCTTCTAGTAATTAGGTATAAACCAATTACATGATTGAAATAACGAGCGGAGTCCTAGAGTGCAAAGGGATTCATTTGAACTCATTTAAACTTCTTGATGGATAATCACATTATATAATTAAAATTATTTTTTATTTGAGTTTTCTTAAATACTTCTTTACATTTTAAATCTCTTAATGAAAATTTAACTCCACTGCTGATTTGAATAATTAACAAAACATTTGTTTGTATAGTGGCAGCATATACGTTTATGCCATGTGCAAGATAGAATTAAATTAATATCATTTGGATGTACATGTTTTTGTAACTTAGAATCAAATTAATCTTATTTGGATGTACATGTTTTTGTAACTTCGAATCAAATTAATCTCATTTGGAAGTTACGTATGGATTTATATTATATTGAGAAGAATTAAAGAGTTGTCCAAAATCTTTCTTGACCACTTCAAATCTCAAATTCTCATGCCAATTATTGCACTTTGAAAGAAAAAAAAACATAGAATATAATTAAGGAAAATTACGCAGTATAGCAAACATTTAGCCCATATTAGGTACTGTAGCTACAGTTTAAGAAAATTGTAATTTACGGTTACAGCTTTTTTAGTTTTTGCTATAATCGCCTAATTTGTATATTTCGCCTGATTTGTATAAATTCGGTTCTTGATTGTATAAATCCAGAATTTTGTATATGTTTACCCTAGCTACTTGTATACGATTTATGAAAAATTAATAATAAATTACACTGTTTGTATATTGGCAAACGAAATATACAAACGAAGTTCTGAAAAATTCTTAAATGTATAAATACAGAATTTGTATACACTTACTCTATTTGTATATTCGCAAGCGAAATATACAAACAGTCAGAAATACGCAGTATAGCAAACATTTAGCCTGTATTAGGTACTATAGCTACAATTTAAGAAAATTGTAATTTGCGGCTACAATTTTTGCTATATTCGCCTAATTTGTATATTTCGCATGATTTGTATAAATTCAGTTCTTGATTGTATAAATCCAGAATTTTGTATATGTTTACCCTAGCTACTTGTATACGATTTATGAAAAATTCATAATAAATCACACTGTTTGTATATTGGCAAACGAAATATACAAACGGAGTTCTGAAAAATTCTTAAATGTATAAATACAAAATTTGTATACACTTACTCTATTTGTATATTCGCAAGCGAAATATACAAACAGTCAGAAATACGCAGTATAACAAACATTTAGCCTATATTAGGTACTATAGCTACAATTTAAGAATATTGTAATTTGCGACTACAGTTTTTCCAGTTTTTGCTATATTCGCCTAATTTGTATATTTTGCCTGATTTGTATAAATTCGGTTTTTGATTGTATAAATTCAGAATTTTGTATATGTTTACCCTAGCTATTTGTATACGATTTATGAAAAATTCATAATAAATTACACTGTTTGAATATTGGCAAACGAAATATACAAACGGAGTTCTGAAAAATTCCTAAATATATAAATACAGAATTTGATACACTTACTCTATTTGTATATTCGCAAGCGAAATATACGAACCGCATCCCCATATAAAGTGGAACTATAGCTATGGAATGCAATTATCGAAACTATCTATAGAGTCTTACTATGTCTATTATATATGTTTGCTATTTCTAATTTTTTCTCAATAATTAATCGGAAAAAAATATAATTCTCTGTTTAACCTGGAAAAGGAAAAACATACCTATATACACTTGATCAGAGCTAATCAAATACTTAGTAGGCGTTTGGCCGTGCGATACCATATCACGATATGGTGTCGTGAGATGGAATCAGCGTTTGGACATGCGATTTTACGCTGATTCCATCTCATGATTCCATATCATGAGAGGTGATACCATATTCTCCAAAAACCATGATATG